>QVOA01020974.1:0-64388 GCA_014825685.1 Pseudomyrmex cubaensis
ATCCGCTTTCCACCTGTTTTCACTAATCAACGCTCGGTGTCAAAGCGCCGGTGTCTGCATGAGGATCCAGGCTCAGGCTTCTCTCTGTCTCTACGTTCGTGATTGTAAACTGGATTTAAATACAACAAGCGCCGCTTAGACTATACAGGGAACTAAAAGTGTAACTTTTTGTATCTTTCCACCTTCTTTCTTTTTTCGGTGGATTTTTGATACATAGCGTGACGACAAGATGCAGAAGGTAGATTTAATATTTTATAAGACGATATCGAAAAAATAATTCTGATTGCGCGTGATTCTATAATATACAATTTGGTTTTAGAAACAAAAGGAACCGATTCATTCCGTACAGGTCTTCGGACGCAAGGTGAGCTATAGCGATGAGAATGATTGAGGTTATATCTCCGCGTGTCAAGCAAGCGTGCGTTATTTCTCACGCTTACAATGCAAAGTGTAATGCAAATTTTCATGCGTTTTAGAAAAGTGCGACCGCAGTTGCTTACTGCAAACGCGGCCGTGGAAATCTTCGTGTCAATGGCCGACCATTGGAGCTGGTAGAACCGCGTGTTCTTCAGTATAAATTGCAGGAACCTATCCTGCTGTTAGGCAAAGTAAGGAAAAAACAAAGTTATGCAAATATAAAAATTGTTTAATTTAATGATGGAGAGATCAACAGTTAAACTCTCAGGTTTTGTTGCTTTTCCTTATGGTCACATTTTCTATTAGCCTATGATGTCTGTTTATTCCGAATATGACAATTAGTGATTAGAACTGGAATCTGAGTTTGCAGAATTAATTGAAGCATAAGCTTTAGTAAACAGGAGAGGGTTTTATTTATTTGTTTTGTAGGAAAAGTTCTCTGGAGTTGATATCAGAGTGAGAGTAAATGGCGGTGGTCATGTTGCGCAGATCTATGCTATTCGACAGGCTATCTCTAAAGCTCTTGTTGCATATTACCAGAAGTGTAAGTACAAATGTGAGATTAGTATTGACTATTTTGATATTGAAAACTGATTATAATATATGTTTTAGATATATATTATTGACCTTACTGTTTCTTTATATTATGTTTTAGATGTTGATGAAGCCTCTAAAAAAGAGGTAAAAGACATCCTTATCCAATATGACCGCACACTTCTGGTTGCTGATCCCAGGAGGTGCGAGCCAAAGAAATTTGGTGGTCCAGGTGCCAGAGCACGATACCAGAAATCTTATCGTTAAATGTATTTTACAATGCATTTTATTCATTTAGAATAAAAACATTCAATATCTTCTATTGAAGTTTTGAGAGTTGTTTCTTATTTGTCAACTTTCAAACTTTGAAAAAAATGTGTTTCTCTTCTGTCAAACATCTCCTGTCCACCTTATTCCAACTTGAATATACTCTATTTGTAAAGAACAAAATTTCCTTGTCAGAATTAAAACAAGGTTTATGAAGTGAATTTATATAATTGTTTTTTATAAACAATTTTTATAACATATATATATATGTTTTTCTGTATATTTTTTACTACATTTTTATAATAATCTTTTAATTTAATTGCTTATATTAAACATGATGCTAAGATGTATTTAAAAATGTTTGCACTCATACAAAAAAAAAAGAGATAAATGTTTACAAAATTCAAGAATATAATTTAGATTAGATAAAGTACATAAAGTAGATAAGATACCGGAAAAATTGCAAAATCACTTGCAAAAAAAGGTGATAAAGATTGTTTACTTATATATACATGTATTTTTCCTTCCTTCACACGTAGGCTTGCTTGAGCAGACACGTGTAACGTCATATTGTGCAAGCATAATAGTGTTATGTCAAATTGTCGTAATATTTTTTTAGGAAATCTTTAACGAAAAGCAAATCACAACTTTTTGAAAATGAAGACACGATTCAATACCTACGACCTTGTATGTTCAGTAACTGAACTACAAAAGTAAGTAAAAAATAAAAAGAGTTTTAAATTTTATAGAACGTTAAGGTTATGATTAACAATTTAATTTCTTAAAACAGTAATTTATTTTCAAACTACTTGCAACGATTTTATCTTCATAAAGGCTTGAACTTTTTACTGCTAAATAAGTGTTTAATCATGCAGATATTAATGCAAACAATTTATGTAATATGAATTTTTTATTGTTATGGATTCCATATATATATAATACAAACTATTTTATTTTACTCATAAAGAAATTAAACTTTTAGACTCATTGGTATGCGAGTCAATCAAATATACGACATAGATCATCGTACATATCTTATTCGTTTTCAACGTAGCGAGGAAAAATGTATGCTTTTAATTGAATCTGGTAATAGAATCCACACAACAGGTTTTGAATGGCCAAAGAATGTAGCTCCTTCAGGTTTTTCCATGAAGGTATCTGAAAATAATTTTACAAGTATATATAAATAAATATATATAAATAAATAATAAAAATAATAAATAATATAAATGCACACACGTTTGACAATAATTTTGCAGATGCGCAAACATCTTAAAAATAAAAGATTGGAAAGTCTCACCCAAGTTGGCATGGATCGAATAATAGATTTACAATTTGGAAGTGGTGAGGCTGCATACCACATACTTTTAGAATTGTTCGATCGTGGTAATATAATTCTTACTGATTATGAGATGGTAATTTTGTATGTCTTAAGACCTCACACAGAAGGAGATAAAATCAGGTAAAGGCACAGATATGTCTATATACTAGATAGACAATATAACTTAAAAAAAAAAGTTATTGACAAGTTGTGAAATATTTAGATTTGCAGTTAAAGAGAAATACCCATTAGACAGAGCTCATACTGAAACAATGCCACCTATAAATGTGATTCATGAGCGTATTCAGAAATCCAAGGAAGGAGAAAGTCTCAAAAAAGTATTGAATCCGTTATTAGAATTTGGTTCTACTGTGATTGATCATGTTTTACTGACAGTCGGATTTAATCTTGGTTGCAAAATTGGTAAAGATTTTAATGTCACAGAAGATATGCCAAAACTAATTTTAGCACTTGAAAATGCAAATAACATGCTATATAATGCAAAGAAAAATGTATCAAAAGGCTACATTATTCAAAAAAAAGAAACAAAACTATCTCAAGATGGCAACATGGAATATGTATTTGCCAATATTGAATTCCACCCGTTTTTGTTCGAGCAATATAAGAATCAACCCTTTAAGGAGTTTGAGTCTTTCGATTCCGCGGTAGACGAATATTTTTCCACAATGGAAGGACAAAAGATTGACTTAAAGGCACTGCAGCAGGAAAAGGAAGCTTTAAAAAAATTAGAGCGAGTAAAGAAGGATCATGATCAGAGATTGATTACGCTGGAGAAAACACAAGAATTGGATAAGCAAAAAGCAGAATTGATTTCCAGAAATCAAGTTTTAGTAGACAATGCTATACTCGCTATACAGAGCGCATTGGCAAATCAAATGTCTTGGCCAGACATTCAAGTTCTGGTGAAGGAAGCTCAGGCCAGAGGTGATCCTGTCGCCAATGTTATAAAACAATTAAAACTGGAAACAAATCACATTGCATTATTGTTACACGATCCTTATGAAGACAGTGACGAAGAATCTAAACTCAAGCCCATGATTATTGACATAGATCTAGCCCAGACAGCGTTCAGTAATGCCAAGAAGTATTATACTAAAAAAAAGTCAGCAGCTAAGAAACAGCAAAAGACAATAGAGTCCCAAGGAAAAGCTTTGAAGTCAGCGGAAAAGAAGACGAAACAAACGTTGAAGGAAGTGCAAACTATACATACTATCAATAAATTAAGAAAAACATATTGGTTTGAAAAGTTCTATTGGTTTATTACATCCGAAAATTATTTAGGTAAACTCCATAGTCATGTAAATTTATGTGTTAAAAATTTTATTAGGTCTTGACATATAATTCTGATGTAAAAATATTCTGTGTAGTGATTGGTGGACGAGATCAGCAACAGAACGAGCTAGTAGTGAAGAGATATCTAAGAGCGGGAGATTTATATGTTCACGCAGATTTAACCGGCGCCAGTTCTATCGTGATAAAAAATCCCAGCGGTAATCCCGTGCCACCAAAAACGCTGGCGGAGGCAGGCACCATGTCTGTTGCATACAGGTATTAAATAGTTACAATGGTTGTTATATTTTATAATAACGATTTTACTGAATATTTGCACGTACAGCATAGCCTGGGATTCCAAAGTAATATCCAGTGCATGGTGGGTGTATCATGATCAAGTATCGAAGAGTGCACCCACCGGTGAATACCTCACTACTGGTTCTTTCATGATACGCGGAAAGAAAAATTATCTGACACAGAGTCAATTAATTATGGGATTGGGCATCATGTTTCGGCTAGAGGATAGTTCGATAGAACGACATAAAGGCGAGAGAAGAGTGAAAGCTCTTGATGAGGAAAGTGAAAAAGCGGATTCGATAGTCGAAGATGATAAAGAAATAGAGTTGGAAGATGATTCGGATGAAGGTAAATGTTCGTGATTGCGCGTTTAATAATATTTCGAATAATTAATGATTTGTTATGTTAGATGAAAATTTAGAAAATAAAGACACGTTACATCCAATACAAGAAGAAGACGACACGAGAGAGGAGCAAGAGAAAGCAGAGTCATGTGCGGTGGATAATGATGCTGACGAAGATGAACGTGAAGAAAATGAGGAAGACGAAAACTGTCAATTTCCAGATACGCAAATTAAAATTGATCTTTCAGGTCCAAAGTAAGTTAATTGTGAAATTTTTAATGTTCTAAGTAAAGTCAAATTATACGTAATATGTTATAAAATATTTCTGTATAAAAAGGCTAAAACTACACGTTGAGAATCAGTCCTTGTTACAAGCGCAAAAGAATACGGAAGAAAGTGTAGTTTACTTAGGAGACGACAAGCCCGTTATAATAAATACATCGAATAAGCCAAAAAAGCAGGAGAAAACGAAACAAGAAGAGCTTCAAAAAGAATCAACTGAAACAGAAAAGAATGAAAACAATGAAAAAAATGATAGTGATAATAAAAAGGGAGAGCAACCTGTGTTGAAACGAGGGCAGAAAGGAAAGCTGAAGAAAATGAGAGAAAAGTACAAAAATCAAGATGAGGAAGACAGACGACTCTCAATGCTTGTTTTACAGGTTTTGTGCTATAAATTTGTTGTACGCTTAGTTGTGTGTAATGTATGTGTGAAACAATTTTCTTTTTATTATTCAGTCGGCAGGCGCAGCAAAAGAAGATAAAAGAAAAAATAGAGCTAAAGATCCATCGGGTCCCAAACAACAAGGGAAAAAGAAAACAAATCCAAAGCCGAATGTTTCTCCACAACTTATATCTATAGATAATATCGATGATGAAGACGTTGGTCCAACTCCTGAAGTCGATATGCTCGATCAATTAACGGGAAAGCCTTTCTCGGAAGACGAACTATTGTTCGCTATACCTGTGGTGGCACCTTACAACACGTTGCAAAATTACAAGTGAGTTGATGCAAAAAGTATTTAAATCGTTTTACATGTTTAAATCGACACGTATTTATTTTTTTAGATTTAAGGTAAAGTTAATTCCCGGTATTGGAAAAAGAGGCAAGGCCGCTAAAACAGCGATAGCCGTGTTTCTTAGAGACAAAGAGATCTCTTCGCGCGAAAAAGACCTGTTAAAGGCAATTAAAGACGAGACAATAGCTAGAAATATACCTGGGAAAGTTAAAATAAGCGCTCCTCAGATTCAGAAGCTAAAGAGATGATCACCTGGTAAAGTACTCAATTGTGTTGAGAAATGTCTTGCACCTTTTTAAATACTTTTAATGCATAATATTTACTACTGTTAATGCATAATCTTTAGTGAATAGTAACATGTTGCATAATATTTAATTGTTAATTAAGAAACGTTAAATATTTATTTCTGCTCCTACTGTTAAAAATTGAAACATTTTAGCGCTCAGATTCAAGTTTTTATTCTAAAAACAAGGCAGAATTCTTTTTTCGGCAACTGATCTAAACTGTACTAGTTTACAAAACTTTTTTATATTTACAACTTCCTAAATAACAGTGTTTCGATATGTTGATCTGCAGATGTATTAGTAATTAATGTATACGCATATAAAAATCTTGTATAAAATGTGTGTAATCAAAGCACATCTTGCAGATATTTATGATACAAATATTACAGTATCGTACTATTATTTCAAAAAATTACTCATTATCAAACATATCTTCGTCCGACTCAGTACCAACATTCGATTTGACTGACTGCAATCTACTCTTGGTGGTTGTTTTACCCCTAGGTCTCGATTTTGTTCCTTTTGACACAACCTGGAAATATATTAAAATATGCTAAATGTGTTTATCACTCAATAAATTTACACTTTTATTTTTGTTTTCTCACACAATAAATAAAGTATTTTAATGTTTATACCTCGGATTCAGAAGTAGTTTCTGAATCATCCAACGACTTCATCTTTCGATTTGACGCACTTGCAGCTGGTTTTTTCTGACGTGGTTTACTTGAACGTGGTTTTGATGCTAACTATAATAACAAAATACATGATTTTAACAATATAAATTGGAGTTGAAAATAGTAGCGCATATAGAAATTACACGTAATTACTTCCGGTTCAAAAATGTCCTCGGAATTTTTGTTGTAAAGTTTTTTTTTGTATGACGGGCCTGCTACTTCATTATTCTTAGATTCCTTCTTTGCTTTTTTCAGAATTTGGATATCGTATTCGTCCTCGGAATCCATATCGTTTAATGCCGCCGCGATATCCTTCAAATTACCTCGTTTTTTGTCCATCACAACACCTATGGTACTCTTTCTTGAATATTTTGCAGGATGTGGAGGACTTTCTGGAACATCCGTCTGCTTCCTGCGCGGGCTTTTTCTACTTTGTTTTTCTACCTTGTCTTCAGATCTCTTTGCGTTTTGTGAAGTATTAGGTGGAATCGTATCGATGCTATTTAATCTTAACTTTCCATCTGGTTTACAATTCAATTTTTTTAAACCAGCCAGTAATATTTCCTTGAACTTTTCATATGGCGGTTCTTCATTAAACTTTAGACTAGATAACAAAGTCATGAATTTTTTTACAGCTTCTGGAACTGTACCACAGAAACATTTGCTTAAGAAACCGTGTATATCTTTGAAAGCTTTTTCTTTTTCTTTTTGAACGGTAACCGCATCGGTTATCTTTTCCCATGGCAGCGAGCCACGTAACCACATAATCATGTTGTAATATAATATCTCAATATCACCACGCTGTGTTGGCACTAGAAATAATCAGGCGAATCAATTTCACGATAGATTTACGAATGTATTTTTTGTTCTTTTAAATTTTAGAAAATAATTTATATATTTGAACATCAGATTGTTTCTTACCTCCCATATGGGCATCTCTGCTTGTGTATTGTAAAGTGCCATTATGTGCTTTCTTTGGATCAACTTTTAATTCGACACTTTTTGTACAGCGACAAGCCAAACCAAAATCAACCAAGTAGACTTGATCGAAAGAGTTTAAGTCCACTAACAAATTTTCAGCTTTGATATCGGCGTGTACGTAATCTCTGCTGTGGATATATTCTAATATATCCAGCTAGAAAAATTTATTTGAACATGTAGATTGTCGCTTATTAAAGTAACAAACGTATATTAGCAAGAACCGCTTCTGTTTACTATTGCCTTACTATTTGCAAAACCAGTTTATATACTAGATACTCCGGAAACTGTTTATTATTTTCAACGAATATTTTCCATAAATCTTTTCCATATCGATCTATCACTAAAAATCGATATTTTATATTTTTATACTCATGGCTTCCCGAGGCAATGTATTTAGGCATTCCAAGCGCAGGTAGTTTCTTTTGTTTCTGCCATTTGGTAACTAAAAATTATTAGCTGTTTCATATAACCAATAAAATGATGATTTTCTGCTAATATAATTATATAACAAATTATTACAAGTAAAAAATTTCAAACTTACTTTCATCTGGCTTGCAGTTTCTCATGTAAAAATGCATTTCTACAAATAATGGACCATTTCCATGTGGTTCCTATGAATCCAGAAGAAATAAGTTTACAAAATATATCATCAAACTACTACGTATATAAATTCAATATATATTTTGTAAAAAAAAAGTGAAATGTACTTACAATTTTTATAACATTAGGATAAATCTTTGGGACTTTGCCGGAATATGGTGCAGCTACAATGAATAATTAATATATTATTTACATGTAACATGACACGTAAGATATATTTATTGAGATATCACACAGAAACAAAACTATGTTGTTTATATACATATATTATTTTTCAGTATCTCGCACGCTGGTTTGTTTACGTTAACATCCGTATGACGCGGATAGCCTATAATAAATGACTAAATAATCCGTTGACAATAAAATTCATACCAGAGTAAACCTCGCCGAAACCACCAACGCCGATTGACTTGCCGAGAATCCACTGTCCCTTTGATAAGTCTTTGAGAATTTCTCCCGCCGATATCGGGTCCGGCATTTGATAACCGTTTTTCTTTCGCGGTGCTCTCTTCGCTTTTGCTGCCATTGCGAGATGTCAATGCCGGAATCTCGTTGAAAATTAAAGATTTGCAACGACGCGAGATGCTTGACGCGATTAATTAACGAACGCAGACAACGAGAAACAACGATAAACAATTACAATATGAAAAACAATATTGCGGAAGAAATACTTGCTGTCGTTGCGAGAAGTCTACCAGACGACGTGCAACCCGCGTGAGGAAGTTAGTAGTAAAATTTAAATGTCAGATCAGAATGGCCAACTGATAGTGCTAAAAAGTCACTATGAGAAACTGTCGCTCTTGGCTTAGTTAATTTCAATATTATGACACGAAACAACGTATTGTTTTGCAAGCACGGAGATAACGCGTTACTTTGGAACAAACATCAAATCGTCTCGTTAAAATAACTGTAGATTTTGTTATTATTCTGACGCGAAAAACAACATAAAGAGAGTTTATGTTGCCGGCCATGAAGAGATCATCGGAAAAATTTGGCGGTTGTCGCGAGATGTCGCGCGCGCGTTGCGGAGGGAACGGCGTGACTTTTGTGAAAAATGTCAACCGGTTTTCGGAGTTTTTGGTTTTAGCGCGAAAATGCAATAGCGGAAAAAAAAATCATGCTCGTAACTGAATGACGACTTTGACGTGAAATACGATTGCGACTCTTTTGATGAGGCGGTGCGCGAGCGAATAGATTCGTCGGAAATTGTTTGCCGGAATTTTTCGCGCTATCGCGACCGAGGTTTAGGTTATCTTCGTTGACGGGTTTACCTTTAACCGGTTCTTTAATCTCGCTTTTAAATGGCAGAAACGTCGTTCGAAAACAGCTGCAACAATGATGTCGAGACAACTTGCAGTGACACGGAACGTCATGATAGAGAACGCACGCCCCAACAGTCCGTCAAATACATCGACAATTCCATTTTCAATACCATTTCCAAAATTGTTAATCCCACGACAAAGGTATGTTTTTTTTTTTTATTATACTTTTTTCTTGTGAGATATGAGTTCTAAAAATAATAATTGGATCATTGAACGTTGTTGCATATATTTTTTATGCTTAAAAAAATATATTTCAGTGCTGTTGTATATTTTTTATGATTAAATATATTTTATTGTTGTGTGTATTTTTTAAGATTAAAGAGATATAATTCATGGTTTCCATAAGACTATTATAGCATGTTACATCTCAGGTTGTTTACATTTAAATTTCTTCAATGTAACTGTATATACAAGAAGTTTCTTCTCAACAAACTTTTTTTTCAAAATAAATTCTTTTTCAATATAAATTCTTTCCACATCTACACCAGGTGCCGGATATCCAGGATTTTAAAATAGTAAAACCAATAAGCAGAGGAGCGTTTGGTAAAGTATTTTTAGGGTACAAGAAGTCCAATCCTGAACAGATATACGCGATTAAAATGATGAAGAAGAACGAGATGATAAACAAGAACATGGCGTCGCAAGTTGTGATCGAACGCAACGCACTGGCGCTGACTCGAAGTCCTTATTGCGTACAACTGTTTTACTCGTTGCAATCTCTCAGCACTGTATATCTAGTCATGGAGTATATGGTAGGCGGAGATCTCAAGAGTTTGCTCGGCGTTTACGGCTTCATGGAGGAGCCTATGGCGGCGTTTTACATCGCCGAGGTGTGTTTGGCATTGGAGTATCTTCATTCGCACGGTATCGTGCACAGGGATTTGAAACCGGACAACATGCTTCTCTCGCGCGAGGGACACGTGAAGCTCACAGACTTCGGACTCAGTAAAATATCGTCCCTGCACAGAGATCTTGAAATATCCGATCTGGTAAATCCTACGACTCCCAGTTTGTGCACGAGAACGCCCGGCCAGCTACTCTCCCTGACGTCTCATCTGTCTTTCGGCTCCGGCCAGAAGTCCAACTGCGAATCGAATCTCAGCGACAGGAGTATACCCCTGAATCTGCTCTCCGCGTTGCAGAGAAATTGTACAAAGTCCGGAGGACACATGTCGCCGAATTCGGTTTCCTCATGCGCCGCGTCCGAGGATTACTCTCGTATATCTGGCGTCACGCCTTTCCAATCGGCGGAGGATCTGCGATTCGAGCATAGTAGTCAAAGTATAGAAGAGAGTATAGACGAATACCTCGGTAAAAAGCAAGAGGACGAAAATGTAGACACTTCGGACAGCTATCACACCTGCGAAGCATTGTCTTCCGCTCCACCAAGCACCGAACATAGTGTTCTTAACGATCATAATGATCGGACCGTTCATGCCGAACATACCGATCAGAACTTAGAAGAGGAAGAGGACGAGTTCACGCTCGAGGCTGAACAACAGCCGTCTCTCGTGCATACCAGTCCGGTGAGCACTTGCGCGAATTCATTCGTGATTCGGGGATCAAAGAGGAAACGACCTGGAACGACATGCGGAACGACGGGTTTAACGTGCGAGATCAACGCTATGGATCTGGATGTCGACAGAACACCCAAGAGAAATAATCGTGACCCGATATTTGCCTGCACGAGCCCGATAACCAACGTCTCGGTGCCTATAGACGCGACGATTATCACCGCTGACGTTACAAATGACGGAAACAAAACACCGAATCAAAACACCGAGCAAGATGCTGGGTCAGCTGGTAGAGTAGCTTTCAGCACACCAGTGTCTTCCACCAGGCAGAGAGGTTGTGACAACGAGAAGAAGGAACAGTGCTACGAAGAAGACGACGCTAGGAGTTTCATAAAGACGAGATTTCGGCTGCCACCGCCGCCCGCTTCGCACTCTGCGGCCGATCACACGGATTCGGACAACACGTCCGAAGGTCACCGCTCGCCTCAAGAAATTGTAAATATCTCGCCTATAAAGACGCCGGCGAACTCAGGTAATTGTTACACGCCTTACAGAACACCGAAATCCGTCAGAAGAGGCGGTCAGAGTGGCGTTAGCAGATCGGACGACCGCATACTCGGCACGCCCGATTATCTGGCGCCGGAATTGCTGCTTAAAAAAGGTCACGGACCGGCCGTTGACTGGTGGGCGTTGGGCGTGTGTCTGTATGAATTCTGCACCGGCATACCGCCGTTCAACGACGAAACACCACAGGCAGTGTTCAAGAATATTCTTGCGCGCGACGTTCCCTGGCCCAAGGACGGGGAAGCTCTGTCATCTGCCGCGACCGAGGCCATCGATGCGCTTCTCACGTTGGATCAAGCGATGCGACCCTCGGCGAAGGATGTGCGCACTATGGCCCTCTTTCACGACTTTCCATGGGACGAGCCGTCGAAAGCGATACCGCCATTCATCCCACAGCCGGACGATAAGTACGATACGTACTACTTTCAAAGTATGTCGTTTGAATAATCTTATCGTTTCAGAAATAACATCGCTGTCTCATCGATATAAAGTTGTGTGTTATACAAATTTTATAATTAAACTTCTGCAACACCGCATTTTCTTAGCATGAGAAAGAAAATTTCAATTTTTTCCCTTGAAGAAAATATTTTCAAACATTGACATTTACGTGGTATTATTTCTTAAACGATGCTACATACACACCTGCTGTCGCGGTGTTGCCGATAATATCGATGATGACTAACAGAAAAATCAATTTTTTTCAGCACGGAATACTATGCAGCAATTGAATATAAGTAATTGCGATACGTAGCATTATGTCGCATGCAGACGTGGCAGAAATGAAAGCTTTATAATGTCGAGAAAAAATGATATCATACATAACTTTATTTTTTTATACACTCGTGTATGTATAGAGCAATATATAATATTTTTGTTATTACACTTGTAATCTCCAGGTTCGCATTTCTTATCAGGTAAATGAATGATGGTGGCTTTATATTAATGATAAACACAAAAAAGCGTATATATGAAACACGATGATGTGGAACTTAAGATGATATGATTAATTAAAAAAAAAAATATGACAATATTAAAGGACAGTGGTCAAAATGGGCAAACTTTTTTTTAATGCTATAAAAGAATTTTCCACAGGTTTTTAAAATTCGCCCATTTTGATCATTTTCCTTTCTTAAAAAAAAAAAAAAGAACAAAGACATATTGTTGCTTTTGACTACGAAAGCAGATATTTTTGATACTGCTGTGAAGCTCTAATTTTTAATTGTCGGGGCTTAGTAGTTTTATCACATTTGTCAAAGCGAGTGCAATTCCTCTTGTCAAAACAAACAAAAAAAAAAAAAAATGGCGACTGTGCAACAAAAAAAAGACGTGGAGGCAAATAATTCTCGAGTCTTCTCTACTTTAAATTCTTATAAATCCACGGCAAGAAGTGTGTCACTCGCGTATACACGCCGGGATATTGTCCTTTTCCACAACCGATACCCCAGCTGACAATTCCGATCTGTGTCCATCTTCCATCATTGACCATTAAGGGCCCGCCACTGTCACCCTATATGTGTGTATAAATGCAATGTTATTATGTTATTAGGCATAACGAAATTTAATTGTACATATCAATATGATTATATCTATTGCACAAAATCAGGCCGTGTACAAAGTTTTACTCTTCATCTAGAACTGATTTAAAAATTAAAAAGATCTATATTAAGTTTGTATCAAATATAAAACTGATTAATAAATTATTAATCTCATTTGCAAAATTATACGAACCGAGCATGAATCCTTAGTGGCTCGACCAGCGCACAAGAAACTGTCAATTATGCCACCCGGTGCTGCTGCACCGTACTTCGATTTGCACTCGTTGTTAGACCATATTGGAATTGAAACCTCTTGTAAAATTGCTGGTTGAGGTCCACCTAATCGAATGTGATAGATTATTAGAATTTTGTGTAACAGATAACATTTTTCCGATATCAGAAGTTGTGTTAACAAACGCTTGCTTCAAAGAAATAGCTATGCAAATTGAACCCTTTCAAACTCAAATGAGAACTCGAGGAACGTTAGTTTCCATTCTTGTTGGTACAAGTTGAAGCAATAGTTTTTCTTCTTGACAGTTTGTTAAATGACACGTGAGAGTTAGAAACATATTAGCATGAAAAAAAAACTTACTTTCTCTCAAAGAACCCCAACCAATCACGGTGCCCGTTTTTCCGGAGTACAACTGTGATCCGCTGGGAAGGCAAATGGGTCGAATTAGTTCGGTAAATTCCACGGGCTCGTTTAGTGTGAGAAGCGCGACGTCGTTGTACAACGTGCGGGCGTTGAAGCCTCGATGTCTCACGACTCTCTTCACGCGTCTCTCGACGTGACGGATCTCCGTGTTCGTTTTGATATTGTAATCACCGAGGCGTACTGTCAATCTCGCTACGTCCCAAGAGTTCATACTGTAATTTACACATGTGTTTTATACGCACAATATGCGAGTTTAGACCAATTATCATTTCAATGTAAATATGTAAAACTTGCTTTACGACACAATGCGCCGCCGTCAGTATGTGTTTGTCGTTAATGAGCGAACCGCCGCAGAACTGACGCCCGGCATTAAATAGCGCGGCGATCCACGGCCATTCCCCGGGATCAGCATTCTTGCCGCCTACAATGCGTTCTTGATCTTGATTGCCGTTCTTGGCACCGCACTGCGACAGACTGACGTTGTCGATCGGCGATTTAGTCGTCAAAGTAGACGAGAAGGTTGTTGTGCTCGACGACACCCAAGTCGGTTTCTTTGTCGGCCACGTGGTAGCGATACCGGGTTTCTTCGAGCTCGTGGTGATCGGCTTCGAGGTGGTCGTGAGGATCGATGATGAACCAGGCGAGGGTGGATGGGTCGGGAGCGGCGGTATCGTGTGATCGGGTGGGTGTGTAGGAATCGGCGGCGGCCAAGTGGGACGTGATGTTCCTTTATCGCCGTCTTTTTTTTTATTATCCTCGATCTGAAACGTTTTTGCGAAAAAAAAAAAAAAAACATTCGTAGAGAGACAGAATGAAAGAAACGACTACGCCGCGCGCTGCCGAATAGAAGGAAAGAATGTGCGCGAATACTGAGCAATAAAACGGGCAGTAAAAGATGTTTTGCGAAATTATATTGCTGAATAAACGTGGCAGGGGAGGAGAGAAAGATACAACTTTCTAGCGGGCTGGATCTAAACGAACTTTAATTCGGATCACGTATAATTTACGAGTTTCCGCTAGCGAAAGTGATTACCGCGAACGGAGGTAGAAACGCGTGGAATCAGAACTCGTGTTGAAATTGGGTCGTGTGAGCTAATAAGCAATTTTGCGTCTTACCTCGGGCGGATCTTCGACGGTCGGATCGTCGCAGTCGGGATGAGGCTGCGGCGTGACGAACGGATTCAAATTCGAGCAGCAGATTCCGAAACTCGGAGTCCCGTCCTCGCGAATGTAGCTGCACGTGTCGTAAACGCCGAGAACCCAGCCGTCGAGTGCGCCCAAATCCGGAATCTTGAAGTACGGATAGCATTCCTTGAAGGTCATGCAACGACCGACTTCGCCTTTCGAAGTTAGGCAGGTCTCGCGAGTCGTGGCTCCGTTCCAAAGAATACCTCGACTGTCTCGCGATCCGAACGGATTGATCGCGGCTGAAAATTCTCAATTTTTATGGGGAAGGCGGGGCTTGTGTTTAAAATTTATTTCTGACTTATTAAAAGAATTGGAAGATTACTTCTTTTTCTCGGGTTTCACTTCACCGCCCGATTTGCGCGCGTTCACACCGTCGCGGAGAGAATTAGGACGCATCTCAGCACGTACGTACTCGAGAATGCGCTTGTCCCAGTCTTTTAGCATATGCATTTGACCCGCTTCAATTGTTAAATAAATAAACATTTTAGAGTGGTCATAAGTTTCTCGCGAACTTTTTTTTCTAACGAGAGGCTCTTGTTCAATGAAAACAAACGACGATACTTCGTCGATTTCATGCGCGGCGTGAAAATAATTTTAGCGCGTCGAATAATCGAAACATCATAATGGAATTTCATCGAGAGATACTTAGCGGCGGGTTCGCTGACCGACGTGAGACACACGGATGCGCTCACACACCGAAGGTGAGATTTGCGCGCGCAGGGAGAACTTCCGGTCGTCCGTGTATGGGACGCGCGAATAATCACTCGTCAATCGCGCGGTACTCGATATGTATTGCATCTGTTAGTGGATTTCACGGCCGCCGACGAGGAAGTCTATTAGATCGGCGGCGATGCCAAGAAGAAGTCATTGACCAGTTAAGCACGTACGCGCGCGCGTTGTTTTTTTTTTTTTTTTAACCAATAATCCCAAGATGATCAATGATGTAACGCACTGGAGGAACAAGTTGTTGTAGTCGAGACGCGGAAAATAAACGCGACTATAAAAATTGATCTCTCTCGATCTAACGGCGGTGAAGTAATCTAAAGAATCTTGAAGCATCTTCGTAGTAACATTTTTTATTATAAAACTACTACCAGGTGATGAAAAGACACACTTAAGAATATGAGAAATAAACAAATTCTCTTGAAGAACATGAATATGAATGAAAACTCTCTCTCGACGCGAAGATACGTGAGTTTCAACGAAAGTCGCAGAACGTCTTACGAGGAGATACAAAGGCAAGTGCCTCCGCGAAAGCCGAAAGTCTATCGCGCGAGGAACGCATACGAAATTATCGCCTGACGTATAATCGATACTGACCTTCGACGACAACGGCATCGTCAGCTTCCCTCGGACGATCGAAGTCCAGCGATCTTGGCTCAGCTGTCACCGCGGGCGCGATTGTGATCGTTCGAACCGCGAGCGGCACCAGCATCAGCGTCGCGAACAACGTCAGTGCCCAAATATTGCTCATTTTCTTTCCGAATTGCCAGGACGGTCGTTTTGCGAAATATTCGATCGAATACTCGAAACACCGCGAAAAAAAAAATAAATAAACCGATCGACGACGACGACGACACCCACGTGCGCGACCACTCGCGGGGTTCCCGGTGACTCGACTAGGCCGCCTAAGCCGCTGAATAGCCGCTGCCCGAGCTTATAACGGGCTCGCCCTACCCTTTGGGTGCCTAGCGTTTTACTCTCTGCCCCCGGAGCGAGACTCCTCAACGCGACGCACGAGGTGCGCTCCACGCTCTCTTCTTCTCCTTGCTCTTTTATCATCGCTCGACCGTAAGATGGAGGACAGGAAGGGCGCAGTAAAAATCAGATGCGGTCGCGTGAAAGAATCGTTTCTGTTATTTATGTTCTGGACAATAAGGAGAAACTTTGTTCGCGCCAATAGTCTCTTCTGCATTTGTCTCGTTCTGCGAAGATATTGCGGACTTGTCAGATCGATCGCGATTTTATTTTTGTTTTTCGAGAACGCGCTGGAAAAAAATTGTTCGTTTTGTATATATTTTGTTTTTATATTTCGATTTGATTTTGTCACTCCACTAGCGATGATCGTCGTGCAGACGATAACATCAATTCGTGAATGGAACTTAGTTATCTCTCCATTATGTAAGCCGTATAATGGAACCGGATCGCGGTCTTCGATCGCACTCGTGTACAAATTGCGCGCGACGGTATATTTGCATAGAGAACACGACTCTTCGCGCCTGGCCTTGAAGATGCCGAGAAAAGTCTGCGCGTAAAGGACGACCGTGAACTTGCTTGAATTCCCGGCTTCTCGTCTATCCCGAGCGCTAAACACACGTGTTTATGCATTTCCTTCCGCCGACGGTGAATACAGGATCGCGTTCCCTCTCCCTCGCGTTTTTCGCGATCTTTCCTTCGCTCCGAAACAATTCTCTTCGACTTTTATTTACTCCCGTATTCGTTGTTTTATTTTATTTGCGCGTCATAAAGATGCGATGTACATTTCTAACGTAATTCTAATGTAAAAAAATTATTTACGTTGAAGTTCGAAACGTTCGTCGAGCGAAAAAATTATTTGTTTTTATAAAAAATATGTCTGAGGCTTTATTTTGTGACAAATCGAAGTTTTTTCTTCGCGGAATATCTAACGACCGTTATCTTTTGAAACAGAGAGCCTGAGGAAGTCATTAGCAGTGTTTCTTTTTTTTTTTTTTATGCACGCCTGGTCGCGATGATGATGATTTCTTTAATAAACGGATACATTTATTATGTTACGGTATCGGTTTTTTAAGTAATAATTTATACAAGGTAGTGTGGGGTAAAAGAGTGTCGATTTTTGTTTTGCTGTTTGATAGAAGCGAAAAAATAAATTTCGCTCGACTAACGTTCGAACTTCAACGACGCGAATATTTCGGTATAGAAATATTTTTAGTAGATTAATGACGCGCAAGGACTATTATATTTGTTATACTTGTACCTCTCTTATGTAATTTCGAGTAAAAAAAAAAAAAAATACGAAGTATTTTAACGCGTACAGATATCGCATATAGGCGCAGGGTTCCTGTGCACTGGAAGCAGTCTACTGGGAGATCCGTAATCTCTCTCATGAAGGTACATAAACAGTACCTTCCGCGCGGGAGAGCGTGAGGACCTTGAGGTGTACGTCAGGATTGCGATACTCGGGTCGACGAACCGTCGTCCTAAAGGGAAAAGAAGAGAGATTTTAAGTTCGCGCGTTCTTTGAACCGCGGTCGGGTTATAATAACCGACGCTTACCGTCGACATCTCGAAGAGATAAAACTTTTTTTGTTGTCCCGCTCGCAACAGAGGATTCAGTTAATCGAATCGATATACAAGACAAGCGGTTTATAGTCATCTAACCTGCCAAACCGGACTCCGCCGAAAATACCACCAGCAAATGGCTTGACATGGATTTTTTTAATATTAAAATAAATAATAAACTCAACATGCGGTATTTTACAACGACTTTGTATTAAAATATACCGGCAACAAGTTAATTGCAGTTTGTTTCGTTCAGTTATTGTGTCAGTTGTACATGAACAACGCAGAAGTTGAGAATTTTCGATAATTTTGAGGATTATAATTAATTTTACTTATTATGAGAACGCGCAGTCGACATTTAACACGTACATAAAATTTGGTTCGAAAATTCGCACGTCTCGATAAAATTTTGCTCGCGAGCCTCGTCGGATTTGCTAAACCGGTTCGGACGGGGGTTTTGATCGCAATTTATTAAACGATATCAAAGTCGTTTGTTGCAGCTCTAACGACGTGTCATTCGATACAAAGAATCGAAGGAGAAGATTACACGCTACGTGTGACGAAGAAAGATTAAAAGAACATTGTCACGAATATGAAGCTTCAAGTGTGACATTTCGGGAATCGCGTTCAGTTTTTTACGAGAAACATCTCATGTAAAAATAAAATGTCTACTATTTAAGTAATTTTGTAAACAGGTAGGCACGCAAAAGTGTGTGTTTTCGTGGAATCGGTCGTGGTTGACACAATTATACGGACGGAAATTTCATTTCCTCTTCTACAACTGCTGCCTCACTGCTAATCCTCATTGCGTAGAGTAACGGAATATATAATACAAACACGCTCGCTTTCATAACGCCATAAAACTTGCTCGCATGATCGTTTGTGAAATAACAGAATCGCGTTAATAAATTCTCTCGCTCAAAACGCGAACTTAGAAAGCTTAAAACGCAGTAATAACATTTGCAAATTCGCAGTAGTTTGATGAAAAAAAGAAATCCGTTGACACCGTCTCTCGAGGGTATTAGCCCGCGGCATGCTGTTTTAGTGTTTTGCATTAGCTTCGAAGATATAAATTTTTTTTTTTTTTTTAGAGCGTATTATAATATGATTTGTATCTATCCTCGAATGGTTTTTGCGTGTTCTTTCGTCGGCCGAATTGACGGCATCGAATTGACAAGAAGAACCTCTTAAGAAGCAAATCTTAACAGACGTGTCTGTTTCTCATCACGACGCATTTGTGAGAAATATTTTGCCGATTAAAATATTTTATCTGTCATTTTTCAAGAGAAATGAATCTCCCGAAAAAAAATATACTGTCTCGAAATGAAATATCACTTTTATCGCGAAAAATTAGAAATTTAAATTTCGTCCCATTTTAGAGAAATTATCTCGTAAACGAACTCAAGGAAATATATAAATTCACGGTCGGATATTGAGATTTTGCGACGTATAGGCGTCCTGACGTCGCACACATCGTGCGAAAAATCTTGACGTGACTTAGACAATGGCATCGCGTGACGGATTGTATCGCGTATTCAACGTATAACTTATTTTTTAAATATTTAGACTATAAAAGTATACATTCTATACGTTCAGCTGATCAGCAGCAATATTTGCGTCAACAAAGAAAGCGCATAAACCACGTTCGAAGAACTATATAATTCACGTCAGGGCCAGTGTTCTCCTACAAGGTCCTCGATTCTCACACGATTGTTTAGTGTTGGTTTGCGCGCTAGCTGATTTCTATAGCTAGCGATGATAACCGTCTGACTAGATCGCGCTGTAATCACTTAAATCCTTCGTTTCTCCCCTTGTTGCGTCCGAGAAAATGCGCGAGCCACATCCCGTAATTAAGGCGCCAATTAATTCTCCCCTCTGGTTCTCACGCTAATCGGATTTCCGTATCAGAAAAATGTCGGCGTGTTCTTACACTTCAGCGATGCTTCAAAAGTGCTCCAATACTGAACTATCAATTTTTTTGCGCAACGATTTTAAGATCAACGACAAGAATCAAAAAGTTATTTATTATCGGAAAACGTTCCAATTAATTTTTTCGTACTCGTAAATTAGCATCAATTCGCATTTTTTCTTCTTATCGATGATCGTCGTAACGGGGGGAGCTTAAACGATCGATGGGAGATTAAACGCAATCCTCCTGTCATCGATCGAACACACGTCGTTCATATTGCGTTCCGTTATAGTCCGATCTGGCGTGAGATAACAACGCGCGTTTATTCCGCGAGCTAATCGTACTGGATGTGTCATGTCAGACTTCTTCGGATAAGCGATTCCATCATCGTGAAGCGTCTGTGAACCGGGAGACGCGGCTTGTTAAGGTACGTCAGCCGTGAACGCGCGTGGATATCTTTTCTGCAAGCGGTCGGACGTCCTCCTCCGGCATCGCTCATTTTATGATACACTCCCTTCGTTCTCTTGCTCTAAGGCGCGGAATCTTCTTTATCTTTCCTTATAGGTTTCCATGCCCGGAATTATCTTTTTTTTTCTTTCGAATTCCTCGCCGCAACAGGTTTCCTTCGCGGGCGTTCCTTCGCGATCTTCCCTGCGCCGCGCGAAACGAAACAAAGCGAGTACATCTCTATACGCGAACTTCTTCTTCGCGCAAGGTGGAAATTACAGATGGAAACAAAAAGAAAAAAGAGAAAGGCGTCTCTGTAATTAAATGAAAACAACATCCAATTTTTACATCCCGGTGACGCGATTTAATCTCGCGCGCGTTATGCGTCGGCAAGGAAGTTGTTATTTCGTAGGTGGAATGAGAACACCTGTCGAATTACGTTTATGCTAACGAGGGCTTCGGGTAAACGAACTGTATACATGTCATCAAATCGTAAGTGAATAAAGAGATGATTGGATGATATCGCGATTAAAGGATTATAAGTCGCGTTACCGACGCGTGACGGTGAAAGGTAACAATAGAAGTAACAACAACATTACAAAGGCGTGTAATTTATAAAACGTACTAATATAATATTTATTGTTGCAATAAACATCATATATATATATATAATATATATATATATATAATAATATAATATCACCTCTGGCACAATCTCACGATGGCAAGACAACGCGACGAAAGAAAATAGCTTAACATTCCCGCGTCTTATCTATTTTTTTTTGTTTTTGCTTTTGTTTTAAACTTTCGCTTTTCTCGTTTCTGATACATCAATATTTCTCAGTTTCTTAAATCGATTCGGCTTTTCTTGATACATTCTTCGTATTTCTAACAGTAAATCTAAAGCTTCCTCGTGGGAGGAGGCTCTTTCATCTCACACCCGCTCGTTTCACATTTATTACATTATCGTTTGCAAGTTGTATAATATCGGTAGGCGCGATTCCTGGAATCGCCGCGCACGCAAATCATCAGCACGATTCGGAATGTAAAAAGCGCGCGGCAAGAGATAAAGCGCGACTTTCGGTTTTCCTCGCGACGACGACTCTGACTCCGTCCGTTTCTCTCTCTCTCTTTCTCTCTCATTCTCTCTCTCTCTCTCTCTCTCGCGTATCATAGACAATAACATTAATTAATCATAAGGATAATAAAGTACACTATTATAATAAAAAATGGGCTCGAGATAACACGCACAGCCGTTTTGTCCACGCAACGAGTCGTGTCCTTTGCCTCATTTCGAGATCCAACGGCAGCGTTTGGAGAGAGGAAGTAACGCAAAAAAAGGGGAGGGGGAAGGGGATGTGCGATTACGCAGAAAAAAAATGTCATGGACCAAAGCTAATCAACGAACTCGGGTCTCTTGTTGTAGACCTCTATTTCTCTTTACGATCCCGTACGCACACGACATTCACACGCGCTCTCTCGTGTCTCTTTCTCGCTCATTGATCCCGTTCTTTCGATAATAATATTCGCACTCTCACTCCGTACAGGCATTTTTTTCGTGTATAAAAATAATAATATAACGTATATATAATATTAAAAATAATATACATATATATGTCTTATAATATAAAGTTCTTTTTCTATAATTCAATATATATATATATATATAAAATTCATATAATATTAATAATTGTCAACCTATATATCATTTTATCTATCAATCTAAAACGAGTGGCAATATATATGTAACAAAATAACTAAACACTAAAGTGCGATTACATTTTACAAGCGTATTTTGATCAAATGCTTTGACATCGGTATGTGTTATATATAACGACGTAAGAGTAACATGTATATATAAAACAAGAGAAAATATAAAAAAAGAGAGAAATGTCGTAATATATTTTTTCTAATACAACACTCTAATACAACTTGTAACAAATATGTATGTAATCACGTCATTTGAAAACTTTGCTCTCTCATATTATCAGTAATATAAATCTCCGGAGAGGAGAGTTTTGAGTTTTCTCTTACCACACACACAGTTGTTTGTACGTATAATTTTCATGTATATATATTGGCACTTGCACAGTGGACACAGCAACGTAAGAGAGAGAGGTGTGATTGAAATTGATTTGAGTCAGAACACACGAAAATTGGAAATGAGATGTGTTTGAGTAATAGCGAAAGTTGTGTGTTGCTGCGCCTAGTATACAGTAGAAAAAATGTGTCAGGCTTATTTTTTTCGATTACATGATAATCCAAGTTGTTTTTTTTTTACACACACATACGTTCATCTCGGAAGGAAGTGAATTACATTCGTTGTTTCTAGAATTTTCTACTGAGAGTTAATGTGGGGATAATCGTGAAGATGTATGTGTACAGACAGAGGCGTTACAATGCCTTTGCACATGAAGAATTGCATGTTTTATTGTTAAAATTGATATCTTTAAATCGTTATTCGTGCAATTTCATATGTAAAGTCATAAACGTTTTTTCAAACGTGTTGCATGATTGTGCAAGTAATTAATGGCGTTGCAACTTTAGAAATGATTAGTATTTATTGATGGGTATCACATTTGGTATGGCTCAACATCTTGACAATACACGCACCGTGGTGTGCCATTTTGATACATATTATTAGAAACATCAAATATAAAAAAAATCCTAATTTAAAAAATTGATCGTCAAGTTTACTACTAATAAAAATTTGGAAAACTTGAAAAATTCTTTTCTATATCTGAAAAAATAAGAGAAAATCGGATAATTTTTTACTGGTTTTTAAATCCTAGCATTTGAAAACTCGAGTAGTTTATAATTCATATATTCCATCTTTTCATGTGTAGAAAAGTGCGTTTAGATACAATTTGTTGATACCACTATTTATTGAGAACACGTGTCTGTTTTTCTTTTAGCGTCACAACAAAAATATGAATATGCTTTCATTTTATATTGCCAAGATAGTTGCGCGGTCTAAACGCACTTTAAAGAGCACACAAACAGAAGCAATTGTATCGCAAAAATTAACTTACTTTTGCTGATCAATTTACTTTTACTAATGCTCTAATCTACTCATTTTGGCTGGAAATTTGAACAAAACTACATGAGCGTCAGAGAATGTTTGTTTTCCAAATATGTGGCACCTTAATGTTACTTTATCTTACACACTACATAATTATGTCCATTATAATCATACATATTATAGCTAGAGTGTCATTGTCAATAATGCGAGTTCATATTTTGTAGATTTTACATTAATAATGTATCTCGAAAATAGAAGTTTTAATATGATTTAACATATTATATGCGTTCTAAAAATGTAAAAATAAACGTGTAATATATAATTATGATTACATTATATTAGAAATAAGCAGATTAAATTACAAATAAAATTTATATATAAGATTACTATCTCAGTAGTAGTCATGTTTCAGTACTGTTTGTACATTCACTATATTATTTTTTTATGTAAGAAATATTTATGTTAATGTAATTCAAAATATTAATACAAAATATTAATACAAAAACTATATTGTAAAATACATTTAAAATATATTTAAAATACATATTTAAAATATATTTTAAAATATATTTAACGTTTTGGAATTATATTTAATAATTAATTTTTAAACAAAAAAATTTTTAAATTAAAATTTTTAAAACACGAAATAAAATATTTAGTTACTGTTGCATTAAATTTACTATTTTATTCAATTTAATTAAAGTGATAAAGACATAACTTATTACTAGGACAGTAATCTCAAATAAATTTAATTTGTAATGGATTTGAAATAACGTTTGCGTTAACGAACAAATAATCGAAAACTGAGTAATCTTAAATCGATCGATATCCAGGAGTGATACCTGAGAATTTAAAGCAAATTTTAAAAATTAAATTTACATTTATATTGACGATTTTATTTATATTGACGAAATGATAAATCGAAGCGTAATGCAAAATTAAAGACATATCAACACACATATCAACAAACGAGTAGTCAGTAAGTGAGTGAGTCAAGTTATTTAAAAGATGACAAAGATGACATCTGTTCATGAACGACACGCGCGTTGCGTAAATATTGTCTATCATTGACTAACGCATCACTGGGGATATCATTTCGAAGGTTTACGGCACCAATGCGACGTGATTTGAAAACAGTTCGAGCAAATTAAAAGCTTACACATATATGTCGGCTATTATGAATTAATGATAGTATGATCGTAAGTGTTATCTACATATACATCATACACATACTCAATACAGTAGCCCTTTTAAACTCGGAAGAATTTTTCCACACTCTTCGACTCGTATCTTGTAATTGTTTACGAGATAATTAATATTTCGGGACGCTTCGGGTCTTGAAAAATCTCCGAGTATAAGAAGAGTTTCCTGTATACACACACCGAGATTCTTAAATCACTTTTGATTGATTTTTTTTACATACATTTGGCGCGCATATAAATTATTTGTAAAGGGAAAAACAAGTTAATATGCGGTAATAATTCACCTTTCGTGTCTACAGTGTCAGCACATTTGGCTAACCGAAAGTTGACAAAATTTCATCAATCTATGGCTCGCGATTCAAACATTACTAATATTTGAAAAGCAATTTTAGTAATATTCACTCGCAAAGAGTGTAAAAAAAACATATCATTCGCAAAGAGTGTAAAAAAAAAACGTACTATTCTGCTCACTAAACCTTCATTACGTATTTTCTTGCACAATTGATTTATTTCGTAATATCAGTCGAGTCAAAGCCCAGACAGCATGAGCGAAAGACTTTCTATAGTCACATTACATTAGGCGTTAGAAAAAGTTTCTCGGATTTTTCTTCGGTTTTTCTCTTAGAATAAGTAGTCTTAAAAATAATCTTAAACACAATCTTAAATATTACATTTTTTAAATAGTACATCTTTCAAATATTACATTTTGTTCAATAAAATGTATCATCTATCAATTGATACGTATGTATCTATCAATTGATACGTATGTATCTATCAATTGATATTATGTCAAGTGTCTCATAAACATCTAGAAAATTGTTTTCAAGATGACTGTACAACAATTCATATCTGTCGTATTGCATTCTCTATGAATCCCGATAAGTAAAAAAAAAAGAAACTCATTAAAAGTTTGCAAATAATTGCTCACTTAACTTTTTTTTCTTAAATATGATGCGTTGGAAAATTATATGCGGAAATTAAAGCAAATGCTTTGACGAACAAAAAACTCAACGACGTTTGCGATCGATGATACGCTTTTTTTTTAAATAATGCGCGAAAATTAACATTATCGCTTACAAATCAACTGTAGACTCTTGTTTCGCAATGAATTAAACTATCTCTGTCCTCCCAATTGATAGTGTACAAAGTTATCGAATGCAAGAACTTTTTTTTTACTAACTCGAACGTGCAAACTTATCAGCTATTAGAACAATTTTGTGCCTGAAAAATCCGAAAAACCTTCTCTCAAAAAATACGAACATTAACGAGAAATGCTAACAACCTAACAAAAAACACGTCCATATATTCCGTCGTTTTTCTTGTCTTAACATTAAACAATGTGTATTACATACACACCTATAGATTTTATCCGACTACGTGAATATTTACTTTACCGAAAAAAAGTAACGTTTGCAGTAACCGTTTTTTTTTTTTCAAGTTTACTCGAGATGTAGTCTCTACCTAAATTTACTGTTAACTAAGTTACTTGTTTTGTTGTCTGTTAATTTTGCTACCTCCTTGCTGACAGTCGCTTTGAATTTGTATTTGTTGTACGTCCGATCGAAGTGTTCGGATGTTTTCTTCCTATCGCGATCGATTTCACGTGTTGCCGTTGTCGTGGACATGTGCGTGATGCGACGAATTGGCGACGGGCGAGTGCGCCGTTTGTCGCAAACGGGATGTGGGTAGCTGGATGAGGGTAAGGTTGTACAGGGCCGTGGGAGAATCGCCGGAATCGCCGTGATCTCCTGGCGAGCCCGGGTTACGATCGCTGCCGGGATCCGGATTGATCCGTGAGTGAGTCACTTCCAGCAGAAACTCGTCCTCGTCGATGTAATATCGTATCATTTCGTCGTCAATTTTCGCTGTAATTCTGCAACAAGAACAGAACGACGTTTTTTTTTCGTTAAATCATCTCGGCATGATTCGCGTAAATCGCAGTCGTTTTACACAGAGAACATTATTCAGTTTGAATTAACATGCAATTCAAATTTAATCTCGCTATAATATCGTGAGACTTGACGATTTCTCTTAAATAAAATAATCCCGTCAAAGTGACGGTCGCATACGCAATTTTCAAAATGTTTTTAAATCTCGAGCTTTGTTTTTTTCCTTTTTGATATTTCAATTTCTTCGCGTAACTGCTCTTACAAATATTTATTTACATTAATCGAAACAAAGTAAAGAGCATCATGCATTGCCAACGAAGTCGTTACAATGCCGTGAACATCGTCAAGTGTATATATTATTGCGAATCTTTTCAAGATCGGATCAAAGTGAAAAAAGTGCATCGTAACAAGTTCGTACCGCACTGCGCGCAGTTCGAGAAAGAAAGTAAAAGAACTACAGAGAGAAGATTCATTTCCACGAGAGACGTGAGATAACGTCGAATAACGAAGAACCATCATTCGAGAAAGGAATCGACCGGCGTGTACGTGGGAAAATAAATACGGGCGTAGTACAAAAAAAAAAAAACAAAAAAAAAAGAAAGAGTCAGCCGAACAAGACGTGTGACGACATTAGAAGGAGAGATGAGGCTCAAGCGTGCTCGAGTGCTCGTGACACGAAGGCAGAAGATGAGAAGCGAAAGGATTAGTGGATTAATCAGGAGAGATTGTGCGTATATAGCGGCGAGATACGGTCAGCGTGCGGCATCCGCGTGCGTTAAGATGATCGACGAAGAGAGCAGAGACTTTTTATGAACAGGAGTGCGCGGAAGAAAATGTGATGCATACAATCGAACGTATATCGCAGAGAGAAACACGCATCCAATACATGCAAGAGACACGATCATGAGGAAGAAGAGAGAAAGAGAAGGAGAGAAAGAGAAAGAGAGAGAGAGAAAAACTACCAAACCAGGCGGAGAGAGTCAGGCAATGTCACCGTTAAGGCATGCATCCGCGTGGGCGTGCATGCAAGTAAAGATGACACTCTACTAAACTTACCCCTTTGTGTTTTTGCGATAGAGGTTATTAATACTCGAGGATGCAATTTTGTACTTTGACTCAATCTGCAAAATAGAAAAAAGTAGAACATTAGAATTTTGATAGTGGCTTGTGCGGACCGTCGTCGTTTTTCGCGCTCGCATACTAGAGAAAATATCTTTGCGAGACGTGCGTAGGTAGACGCAGCGTGTTCTCACTGCGATGAGAGTGACAGTAACAGAAAGACAGAGAAAAAGAGAAAGAGAGAGAGAGAGAAGAGATAGAAAGACAGATAAAAAAACGAGATAAACATAGACACAGATCGAAATGCGGAGGAAATGAATGGAAGAAAAACGGAATAAAAACCACATCTCGCGCGTCGAGACAAAAAACACGCGACACAAAATTGTAGTACGTAAGAGAAAACCAGAAAACAAATATTTTCCACTTTTTTCTTTCGCGTCGATTTTTACTTTCGGAGAAACACAAGAGCAACAACAAAAAACCATGTTCAAGTCGTTAAGAGCAGCACCGCACAGGTCTCGCACGTATATTTGCGGAGAGAGGAATATAATAATATGATCGTACGTCTCTCTTGCACTTTCCATATCATATTAATGGAGGATCTTGGACACAGTGGACAGTGATGCATGCGCATTAATATTAATTAGCGAGTGGACCACAGTGCGAATGGTGTATTAATAATGGCGCAGTACGCTTTCACATGCATGGGTAATGTATACTCTCTCTCTCTCTCTCTCTCACACACACAACACGTAGAAATACATACGTTTGTATATATATATATAGCGTGTAATTTCCGCGCGCGTCGAGGCGAGCGCGATTGAATGAGCGAAACTAAACTGGTATCGGTATTGAAACAGACATCGGGCGGCCACCTTTTCCGGCGTGCGACTTATATTAAGTTCTCTGAAAGTGTTCACACACCGGCCCCAGGAAGCTTATACGTACATACGCTCGATCGAGCGATAGCGCGTTGTTATTATATTGCCGCGTGTTTCTGTTTCGAGATCAAGACACGCCGGCAAACAACGACCACGTAATCACGGATTAACCCATTAACGCCCACGGTTGCGCATATTCGACGCTCGGGCGGTGTGTTTTGCATAAAGCGTTACTTGCTACCGAGCGGTTATACCGAGGTGTATCGGTCGCAAGTATGGAAATGGTGAGAACTTCCACGTTTCCCGTTACCATTTCCACGGGAGCCTCGGCGCGGGTCTTGTTAGGGAATATTATTTTATCTACTTTATATCACCCCGAACCGACAAATATTAACATTTAGTTAACACAAAGTCTTTTGAAAACGGAGATTTCCTCTCGATTGCGCGTCAATTTGCGCGCGCACTTGCGATATTTGTTCCCGGTCTTTAAAGTTTACGTCGCGTCGTAAAGATCAATAATTTCGTGTTGATATTGAGGACGTTAATGGACTCGTATAAGACAACCGCTTATCGGCTACATAAACTCTATGGATATCTTCTCAGAAATATTCTCAAGAGAGCAAACGCGGATGCAAGCGGATCGTGTGAACTGTTGCCTCGCTCAGACACGTATAATAGACTTCGCAATGTCGTATACTGTCTCTAAAATGGTGGTCGTCTTTCCGACAATATAGCGAGGAAGAAATCTAAATGGTCGGGGAGTCTATTACACGTGTCCGCAAGGCTGGATTCGTGAGATTGTATGTGTGCGTGTGTCGATGCGTGTTGGCGGTGTGTAAAGAAATAATTTTAGAACAGATTCTTACAGCGTTCAGAAGTCCCTGCACCGTTGGCGGCGCGACATGCAGGGGTGTGTAGACGTCCTCGGACTCCTGGCGCACGAAGAGCAACACCCGCTCTTCCGACTGGTGTGGAAGATGCAGCCGATTTCCAACGCTCGACACGACGGATCCTAAACCGGCCTGATGCACACCTTGCAACACCGAGCCTTGCAATTCCTGGACCTGCATCAGCAACGAGTCCTTCTTGTCGTGGAGATTACTGAGATTGTCGGGTGGAAAGTGGTTGTGGAACTTGAGGGCCGGTAGACTCGGCCGGCCGCATGCCGCCGGATACGGGCTTCCACCACCCGCCTTCAATCCTCCACCTTCCCCGTTACTGAGGGACGAGGTGTCGGTGTCACCCCCGCCCCCGCCGCCGCCGCCGCCGCCACCACCGTAGAAGCCCGACAACTCCATCGTCGAGAACTGTCGTGAGAGAACAGACATGATTTACTTCCATTCCGAATTTTGCGCGTTTAGGAAAAAAAAAAGTAACGCGAAGCGCAATTCTATCGAGGCAGCTTTTGACATTCTCTCCGTGTCGAATCACTCGAACGCAAAATTCGAAAAAGCTATTTTGAAATAATTCACGTCGTTTGCTTTGCAAGAGTTGCGGTTAGTTGCAGTTTTGGCGGAGGTGAGAGCAGAGGATCGTGTGAATGTCGCACAATTTTGAGGTCAAATTCCTCATCGATTTAGTTAGTTAACGCATGCTAATTAAGATGTAACTCGTATAATACAATTTCTCTTGTCCGGTATAAATTTCGTAATAATAGAATTTTTTTTCATGCATTTGTTAGTCGATTTTTACTCTGTAATCGATTGTTGCTTGAATTATGCATGAAAAAAAAAAAAAAAAAGAATAATTTACCTTGTCGATGGCGTGCTCGGCCTGCGGTGAGAAAAGCACCGGGGGTTTGTTCACGTCCGCCATGGAGTAGAACTCGCTGCGTTCTGTGACCGAGTGGTAAAGCTCGTCAAGCTTTTTTCTGCCAGTCGCTGTCATCTTCCTCTTGGCCGCGCGCCTTTCCTCGTCCCGAGTCTTTCTCTCTGCTCCCTGTGACGAGCAACATCGCCTTTCAACTCAATTTCAGCGGTTTATTGCCGATAATACACGCGAAAAAGAAAGAGAGAGAGAGAGAAAAAAACCAGATAAATAACTGAGAAATGCACCTTATCGCAAAAAACCTTAATTTGACAGTAGCCGCGATGGGAGGGCGGCTGATACGCGTGCGTATTGGTCGGTTCTTCGTACGTGTCAATTTGGATATGTAGCGGCAAGCCCTTCACTCCTTTCTGACTTGAAAAATCAGTGCTGAGACACTGTACAGCTACGTTTATCTGCGCAGAAGTGAAGCAGATATCGCTTTGTTAACATTCCCGCGCTAAATGGTCTACGGTATATGTCACGTGCAATCGTAAAATAGATGGATCGGAGCTTGTGTTTTAAAACTATTTTGCGTGCCACAATTGAACGAAACCAATGTTTTCTGTGAAATTATTTGTCTCTTTGTCAAAAGTATATATACTGAACTAAAATTATTTTTTTATCATTCGTATTGTAAACAATTTCAAGTGAGCCATTCGAACAGCCTTCCAGCTGTAGTCTCGTCCATAACTTTGGTTATTTCAGGTTTTACTTATGTTGTTGCACTTAAACCTATTGTTTTACATGTCTTTTAACAACACATTTGCGCAATTTTATTACAATATTTAAAAACAAACAAATAATTTCCGAATGGTTTCCTTTACTTGGCGCACAATATGTATTGAAAGTTTCTTGATTAGTGTTTCGGATACACACAGTTTTAGTAGTTTTGTTATCGATCGCTTACCTTTGCCGGCGATTCGAGTGGGTTCCAGTAAACGGCAATTGCATTGTGTGCAATTTCCTCTATAACACCCACCAGACCGGCGCTATTCTTCGTGTCTGTAACAACGGACGTGACTCAAAACTTTATTGATCATGTCGAGGAATATGAAGTAGCGAAATGTTCCACTCTCCGGCAAGACGTTGTTTTAAGATAAAATATTAAAGCAACAGAGCGAACTGGGTGCGATAAGATCTTACCTCGGTCCGTTACAGATATTAAGCGGCTTGAGCAAGAAAAAAAAAATCATTAGAGTTAATCGATCACTAATACATTGTACAGAGAGTTCTTATCGTCGCGTATTGTTAATATAAAGAGAAAGCTATTATCGGTCAGCGTTATCTGCGTAAGTAGATGTCCGCAATCATTTTCTTTCTATATTTCTCTTTGTACTTATCTTGCCGAGAGGAATGATATGTCGAGAAAAATACCGTCTCGGTCCATTATATCTCTCACCTGCGTCGAGAATCCGTTGTTTGACCGAGTGCTGTCTGCCGTGCCAAAATTGCCAGGCCTTAATCTCGTCCTCGGGACTCTTTTCCTCGCGAAACATCAGCATCACCACGCTCTGTGCGCAAAGACAAGTAACAATTATCCCATTAGGAACATTTTACAATTGTTCCGTTATGTGTGTGTGTATAAAGTTGCGTGAACAAATTCCTACAAAGTTGACTTTCGGATTTTCGTTCACCCGGATCGACGGCGGCGGCGGTATCGCCATCAATCCGGGTGTGCAGTGATACGCGGAGACGCACATCGGCCGCGACAGACGCACGCTCGAGCGGACATACGCGGGCGTGTGAGCGTTTCGCCGCGAGCGGCGAACGAAGCGAGCGAACGTCGAGACGGCGGAAGGAATTTTTCGTGATTCGGGTGAATGGACGAAGAGAGAGAGAGAGAGAACTGGCGGTACCCTGGCGTGGAGGAAATATGGGCGCGCGAGATCCGCGCGAGAGGGAGAGAGAAAGAGAGACAAACCCGTGAATAAGAGGCTCGCGTTACGCGGTTACACTTTATATTTACGCGGGGCGTGCGCGGCGCGCGCGATCTCCCTTAAGGCTCTCTCGCGAATATACCGTTCAATTCGCTACACACACACACACGCCCCGACGAAGCTCGATTAGCAATTAACGAGGAAGTCGTAACTCGTCGCGCCGCGGAAAAAGAGTACCCGCCACCTTTATCAGAATGGAAATTGCTAACGGTTGCGAGCGCGCGCGGTTGCCAATTAGAGTCGCGAGAACAAACGATCCCGTCTGACTCCTTCTTTTCGACACGCCGCGGTTCACTGCCGATCATCTCCGCGAATTTTGTCGCTCCGCTCACGCGAGCGATACATCGTCGCTCGCAAAGGCCTTGTGTAGGATAGTCGCGATATATTAAAATTGAATATAATAGACAATTAAACACGCGATAACGAAAACGTCTTTTGTTTTTACAAAGAAGACACGAGCGAGATATATTTTTTTATTTACTCAAACAAATAACGCGCGTAATATAATTTGAATTGAATTCAATCTCGAACATTGATCACTCGTGCTGAATTTACACATCGACATGAAATTGAAGAGGTGTGTCACACGCATCTATTCTTTGAAACGCATAAAATCCATTTGCATCGAAGCATAAATAATTCCATTAGATAGACGTTATGCGAATAATAATACGGTAGTGGGCAATTATTCTTTTTGTTTTCACCTTGACTGTTTGTCCTGCCTTGAGGAGTGGCTTGTCGGGATCGGAAACATACTCCAACGTGATCGCGTAGAATTGTCCTTTGTTGATGTAAGTTATTCTGTCATCCTCGCGTCGTTGCGATGTGCTAATCGGCGACTCCAGATGATATTTGAATCCAAATGCCGAAAAGCTAGAAAAAGAAAATCGGAGATTTCCTCCGTAAATAAAAGGCGTGAAGTACAGGCGTGACGTTTTTTTTGGCACGCGTCGGTGCCGCAAAAACGTTTGCATATTTAAGAGACCACCTTCTCCGCTCATTATGCAGCTGGCCGTTTCGCGCCCGCCGAGAGATCAAATCGCGTTTTACTTAATAGGCGGTTACGAGCTCGCAAACAAATGCTCAATAAGCTGATTAACGCGCGATTATCACGTAATTATCGCGCTAATTCTCTCTCTCTCTCTCTCTCTCTCTATACATTCGCACAAGGTAGAGAGCGTCTGTGATATGTTGAGTGAAAAACTCAACGCGAAACAAGACGAAACAAAAAATGTTTATTAATTAAAACGTTGCGTTATTGCGGAAAGAAAACAAGCGCGATCGAGTATAAATATATCTGATCGTTAATCGAACGATAATGAAGGGCTCGGCGAGAGAGCAGGCCTGGGAAAGCTGGAAACCCAAGAGCGCGAATGCGACGCGACACGCAGAAAAAGGAAGTCGTCGACGAACGTATCGGGACTCGCATCAACCTCGCCCAGGGAAAATCGCGCTTCTAATCGAGCTTATCTCCGCCTCGGCTCGGCCGAGGCAGGTAGGCGGACGGCAGGCAGTCGATATCCTATGAAAAATGAACGCCCATAACCCGGGAGAGAGAGACCGCGAGATATATAAGACACGGGAGGACAAAACGACGCGCACGGCGGAGGCGAACGGGAAGGAAAAACGAGAGCAAAACGATCGTAGGCCGCGATCGAGGAAAATCGCTAATCGCTAACGCGCCCGTTCCCGATCTCGAGAAGCTACTGTCGTCGCGGCGGAAAGCTCATCGATTAATTCTATCTGCAAAAGCGCGATGAAGCTTTTCCTTTTTTTTTTATCTCGCCGTTCCTCTTCCTCTTTTTTTTTTTTTTTTGTTTTCTTCGATCGCGAAGAGCAAGCGGGAGAGGGCGACGGGGGCGGTGTGCGTAGCGAGCGAGGCGATAACTGACCGTGGCGGGTGAACGTCCTCTTGCTCGCTCCTTCTACTACTGCCCGCTCCCGTTGCCGCCTACCCGATATACAACCCGGGTATATACTTTGTTACAACTCTCTGTGTGGGTTACGCGAGATTACCATGTCCCGAGAGAGAGAGAGAGACAGAGAGAAAAAGAGAAAGAGACTCGATTTATCTGTTTGCGTCTGTCTTTCTCTCTGGTTTCGCTTCCGTTCGCGAAAACGAAAACGGATCCGAGTCGGAAAGAGAGAGAGAAGCTACTTCTCTTTTGACATTTCGATTTCACGCTACGAGTCATCGGCAGACGTGCGATTTTTCAGCCCGGACCGACCCCCGGGCATCTTTGTCCGCTCTCTCTCTCTCTCTCCGCGAGAGAGACCCCAAACGAAGCTCGGCTGCAACTTAATAACTTTAACATCGTTGTTCATTCCGCGCCGGTGGGTTCGGAAGAAGCAGAGAGAGAGAAAGAGAGAAAGGGATTTTCAGCGCCGCTGGTCGATCTAACAATGGGAGCAGCAAAATTACGAGAGGCGGATGGAGCGAAACGGGAAATACGAAAGATCGCCGGGCAGGAGATACGCGCGAGATGAAAGAGCGAGTCGGCAAGGCGGATGCGAGGTACCGCGGAGGAAATGAAGAGTACGTGGAAGATCGAGAGGCATAGAGGAAGTTCTTGTGGCGGAAGACTGGGTTGGGTTTATATTTACCTTCTTGTGAAATAGAGAAATAACATCGTCGTGATAACGTCTTAGTATTTCCCCTCTAAAGATCAAGTAATTTATCAAGTTGCGTTTTATCAAAAAAAAAGAATTTCAATTGCTTTGTGTTTTTCTTTTTTTTTTTTTTTACACACAATTTACTTACATCTTCGGAATCTGGATCTTATCGGCATCGTTTTGTCTACCGAAATCGTGCCAGGGTCGCGATCTCGGTGGCGTCGGATTTGGATTCGGATTTGTCGCGCCCGCAGACACAAGACCGCTACGTTGCACCTGTGACTGGGCGGTATGGCCCTGTTGCAGTTGCAGTTGCAGTGGTTGGTGGTGTATCACGGCGCCAGGCTCGAGAACAACCGCCGCCCCGGCCGTCGCGCCGCCAGGACACAACTCTGTGTAGTCGAACGAGGACTGGAAGAAAACAAATTTTAGTCAAACGCGAACAATGCAAACATTACATTTCCCGGAAGCTTAATTAATTAATTGCTAAATTCTTCTAACAAAGTCTCCAACTGTAGGCAAATATTAGAGAGAGAGAATTAACTTGAAACAAAATTAATAATTGCGATAACAATAAATCAAGCGTCGTGAATTTGTTTGTTTTTTTTTTTTTTTTGAATAATGATTTAGCGTCATGTAAGCAGCATTTGCGAGTAACACGTACACCGATATCGATAAGAGAACATACAGTGTGCGAAGATGGCGGGGACATGCGTTTCTTTCCGCTCGTGTTATAGATAAGACGTTCGCATGCACAAGCGCAAAGAGCGCTCTCGGTCTCTTACTAATTTAAATGCTCACTGATTACGGTGTAATTAGTATTTAAAAAGCCGGTAACGACGCAATTATTTACCGGCGTTGTTTATACCGTGTATCAGCTACGCATCGCGATTCAATATCCGCGCACGTCCGCGTTCTACTTTGCATATCAATGCATTTCATTACGGGTTTTTTATTCCGCGGCATCCTCCTCTCAATAAATTTCAAACCGCGTGATTAACAGGATCATTGGACCCGATAAATGATTAACCGCGCGCTAACACGCGACTTCACGTGACTATTTCGAGAGTATCCGCTTCGGAGGATTTCTCGTCCGCTCCGTCGATTACGTCCCGCGACGTAGTCGTAAACAAATCTTAATAGCCCGATGTGAAAGAAAAAAAAAAAAAAAGAAAAAGAGTTGCGGCGAAAGAAACGGCGATTTTCACTTAACGCTAATGATCACGTGCTTGCGTTCATTTCCGATCGCGGGTTATTCGCCGAAGGCGAAACGGGGAGAGAAAGAATAGAAGCTTTTGCGGTCTCGTAAAATCAAACCGCACAACAAACGTTGGAAACGCGTGCGGCTCTTAAATAAGCGGCTTGCCGAACGACCTATTCCCTCGTACGTCTTCATGCGATTACGCGTCGCCTGTGCAGTTATTATTTTTCAATGCAACGCGGTTACCGCAGCTCGTTACCTCAACTCTCTCTGTCATCCCGGGGAAAAAAAAAAAAAACAACACGCACAACGGCGACTTCTTTCTCGCCAAGTCTCTCGCTAACCGCTGAATATACGTCGGAAGCTATTCATCGTTTCGGAAGTTTTTTTTTTTACACACACATACACACACACATACACTGCGAGCGTTGGAATTATGCGGCGCGTAAAAGTCAATATTTAATTTCCTTTTGCAAAAATGTCGACTTGTTTCGAGTGTGTGCGTGTGACAAATTGTCAGATATATCTTTCAGATACTTATCTTCCTCGTACAATCTCAGAGTATTTTAACAGTTTTTACAATAAAATTAATTGAACGCGCGTGTACTCTTTTCAACAACACGCTCGCATATTGATTTATTTACAACGTCTCTCTGATATTTCATTATTATGTACAAACGAGCAAAAAGAAAAAAAAATTACACGCACGCAACACACACGTGACACGTGGAAGGAATGGGATTTAATGAGGTACTAACATTTTTGCGATTTCAACGGTTTGTCGCCGGTGCGATTGGAACAAGTCGCGCGTGCAACGCACGCCGACGATTTGCGCGTTTATTTACTTATCGTGTTTTCCATCGTCGAGGTACACGACCGTTCTAATTGAGATGTCACTTTGCCACCCGGTAATCGAATCAACGTTTCGCGAGAAACCCGAGAATAAGCCGCGCGCCAAGTGTCGCTGACGCAAATGCGAAAACTGTCGCGTGTGTAACACGCGTCCCGACGGCTGAGAGAGATAAATATTTAATATCTAAATAAGGGCTTAAAATCTATCTACCAAGCCGACAGTCGCGGTGAAAAATCGTCCAGTTTAAATGCCGCGGTATCGCGTTTCGGTGAAACTGGCTTCGAGACGTCATTCTCGGCGATGGAGTATCAAAGTTTTACGAATAAAGCGGCCGAGTAAAGTCGAGATTTTTCTCAAAGCAAATTGCGCGCGAGTCATCGAATTTATTTAGACGGACGTATCGCGAACATAATTGGAGTGTTGCGTTACCCGTTCTCGGGGCGCGCGGGGCTTCTGGAATATTATCGCGCGAAAATCGCATCGATGGAAAGCGCGAGATTGTGTTACGGAACGAGCGCTCTCCAAACAAAAAATCCTCCGTAAATGTGCGCATTGACTGCTTTGAATATCAACATTTTAATTGCGCCCGTTAATCGGGCGAGCGGATCGGTTTTCAGGTAGCACTTCGAAACGCCTAAATCGCTCCCGTCGTCGTTATGGCATCCCGCGGTGGGTTTTACCGGGCGCGAGCGAAGCGTGAACGAGCCGGCCGCGTGCTTTCCAATTCGCAATGTCCAATGTTCGTATTCCGCGATCCCCAATGACTTGCAACCCGCGCCGCTACTATTGCGTGATTAATGTGTGTGTTTTTTTTTCCGGAAGCGGACGAGATATCGAGCGGAGCAATATCGAGAGAGCGCGGATGACGAATTGCCCGTGTCGAACAACGATCAAGCCGTTAACGTCGACGTGTACAAATTGAAACGATCTGTTAGCTTTAATATCGCCGGTTAAACTAGTTCGGCTCACAAAAATCCACAACGTCTCTAAAATCATCTATGCGTAAATGTAAAAGTGAAAATGTGCTGAGGTGTGAAAAGATAAAAATTCCATATTCGATATTGGCTACTTTACTTTTCAACTCGCTCGCGCGGCGAGTGGTTGGCCACTACCGCGCGAAGTGTGAGAATAACTTCGTCGCGCGGCGAAAACTTCTGCGATTACGGCAACTCTATTTATTGACTTCTAATTGGCGCATTGATAAGCGCAGTCGTTTCAGCGAGAAACATCGCCGCGGAAAAAAATGTTCTCTCTAAGTCGTTGCAACGACTTCGACAAACGCGAACGGAGAAACGGGTTCGCTTTTATTATTTTTGGACACGGATATGAAAATTTCGCGCTAATCCGCGTATTGCTTCCCCTTCGTTACGCTACCCGCGTAATGTGAATAGCGTCCGAATTTATCGGCGGCGATCTGATCGGCAAAGATCTCCCGCAATCGCCGCGTTCGACTTGTCGGTTATTAGAGCGCTTTACGCGTAATAATAACGCGGTGCGTCGGAGACACGTGAAATTAATCGCGTGAGAGTGTCCGGCGCTCGCTGTGAGGCGCGTCGTCGTGGGCGAAAGCACTTACTTGACAAATCGCATTGAAAACGATAGCATGCGCGGCGCCGATACACCGACCGAAGCGCGCGATATCGCGCTTCGAGTGTGTGTGCGTGTGCGTGTGCGTGTGTTTGTGTTTGTGCACCGCGCTAGCAATAGGATAACAGTTAATACCGCATATATTAACGTACAAAAGTGTCTTTTGAGCGGCCGAGCGTTAACGAACGATATTTACGATATCGCGCCGCGAAATTAATTGCGCCGCGATCGGTTATGGGCGCCGTGGGCGAGGTATCATTTGTACGAGCGGAGTCATTTGCGCGACCGAGCGAATTGAAAACGATAGCGCGCGATCGAGACGATCGTTTCCTGCGTGATGTCGTTTCGCTTCGATTGAGTTACGATTATTCCGCGAATTTTTGCCCGCGCGATTAATGACGCGATCGCTCGTCGCGTAACTCGGCAGCGAGCATCCCCGCGTGGTTAAACGTTTGCTTCGTGCGTTCTCTCATCATTCTCCCAGCAGCCCATTAGACTTCGATCCCTCCGCTGACGAGACAGCGAAGAGTTTCTTTACCGATCGCCTCTGCTGATTGTAATTTATGTAGACGTGAATCGTTTGCGACTTCATTCCCGTCGATCGACTTGGCCACGGAGTAACGGTTTTGACAATCACGAGCGAATGTAAAAATCTCGTCCGTGTAGAAACGTTCGATGAGGAGATTTTCGAAATCGCGGCTTCTCCAGATCAACAGCCTTAGCATCTATACAATAAACTTTGAAACATCGAGGTCGGCCAAAGGAGGACGAGGTCGATCAAAAACTCACCTGATGTATCGCCGTGGGCGGATGATGGTCCTGCCTGGGTGTGACCGCGTCGGCACCTATGCCGGAATCGGGGCTAGGAAGATCAACCGTGAGGACTTTGCTGCTACTCGACGACGAGCGTATCGCGTGTGTCGTAGCGTATGAGCTTGGCACAACTTCGTACCTCGTGTACGAAGCGGTTGTGGTCGACAAAGAAGTCGAGCTCGACGAGGCGAGTGGAGGCAACGCGTCGCCGGTGACGTAGACCGTCGTCGCCTCCTGATGGAGACCGCTCGTGGTTGACGCGTTCCCCGTCCCGGTTGCCGACGTGGATGAGTATGCGGCCGACTGCAACCGCGGACTGCAGGGCGTGTATGGATCGTAGGGGCTGCCGTACTGTTGCACCTGCACACACGCACGAATTGCGGTTTTGCGACACGTTGCGATCGTTTCGACGTTCACAATGTTCGCACGTTCGATTAATTTTTAAATCCGAGAAAACGGAAAGAGACGAAATGTATGTATGTGTGTGTGTGTGTGTGCGTGCGTGTACGTGTGTGCGTGAAAAATATCTCGCGATTTTTACCTGAGAAAGCTTCTCTCTCTTTTTTGAGAGTGCCGAGAAGTTTCTCATCGCTGTGCATCAAAAAATTAATTAAAAGTAAATTGAGTTATGGATTTTGAAAGAAACATGATCGTGGTTAACAATGATCGCATAAATCTTGCCTGTAGCTGATGTTGATGATGATGATACATTCCCGGTGGTGTGGGACTCTCGGGCTGTACCTGTTTGTGTCGTTTGCTAGACTGCTGGACGGCCCCGCGGGACGAGCTCAGGTCTTCTGGCTCCCTCTTGACCCCGAGACCGGCGCTGGAAGCGCCGTCGTGTCTCAGCGATTGCGGACTCAACGGAAGCGGAATGCCGCCCTGCAAATTCTGGCCGGGACTGTGCGACTGTTGGTTGTACTGATGTAGAAAATGATGCAGCTCTCCCCCTCCGGCGTTTTCTCCGGCCTCCATGCGATTCGTCGAGGCGGAACCGGAGCCAGGCGCCTCCTGCACCAGCATCTTCTGGCTCATTACACCCCTTCAAAATGAAGAATTATTGTTCAATCACACAGACGAGAAGTAAAGCCGCTTTTCCGGTAGAAATCAAACCAGTAACTGTCTAGCAATGGTCAATTTTCTTGATTAGCAATTTCTAACAGTATTTCTAATGTCTTACTGGAGAAATTGATAAGCGACGCTTGTTTCTGGCCAGTAATTGCACAATAAAATTAATCAATTTCTGGCTGGTTAGTTAAAAATATAAATATAAAAATATAAAAGCTATTAAAATATAGCTGACTTATACACATACAAATAACTCAATCGGATCGTCAAATATTTTACGGACAATTTTTTCAGATAAATCTTAATTGAAGAACAAATATTCTATATATTTGTTCTTCAATACATATTCTATATATTTGTTCTTCAATTAAGATTTATCTGAAAAAATTGTCCGTAAAATATTTGACGAGGAGATTTGAATTAGAACTTCTCCGGATCAAGAGCTTATAAACTTGCTTTAAACATTTGTGTTTAATGTTTATTAATGAAAAGACACGATATAAATTTAGACATAGATCGATATAGTAGATTATATAATTTTTCGAAGTAAGTTACCGTCAAATAACTAAGATAGAAAAACTGGCCAGTTAGTTCTGACCAGTAACTAATTTTCCCCGACTATATTTCTCTATTAGTTATTTAAAATAACTCGTGCGCTTCAACAAATATTAATTTTATTGGGATTGATAAACAAATTGATTCCAAATTTCTATTTTAAAATAATGTTTCACGTGTGCTGTTATATTTCAAGCTAGCAAATATGTTTTTTTATTGAAATGATAATTGAATTGCCAACTTGGAACAAACGCATTTTTTTTGTTCTCTTTATCTACGCCCCGTCTGCGAATAAAATCGACGAGGAAAACTGGCGCTACGCTTCCGTCGCGCGAGGCCGCATCTGCCGAAGTCGGCAATAAAATTTCCGACGCGCGCGCGGAAGAACGCGATTCGTCGATCGACCGTACCGGGAAGAATCGAGAGGATCCGCGATATTATGCGAAGTAGTTAACATGTTATATTTAGCATGATAATACGTATCCACAATAACGGGGACCCTTATAAACTGCCAACGCTCTCGGTGCACGTCGTCTTTTTCTCTTTCTCTCTCTCTTTCTTCTTTTTCCTATCATCTCTTCGTCTGTGAAGGATTTCCCCTCCTGGCAAGCCTTATGCCGGGTTTTTCTCTCCTTCTCTCCTTAACCCTTTTTCTCCATAAGAAAGTACATATCCCTCCCTCTATCTCGCTCCATCCTCTCGCGCTGCCGCGGTATCTACCCCACGGTCAGATGCTTCCGTACAATGGAATTTTTTTACACTTGATACCTGATCTCTCGTCATCCCGTCTCTCTCCCACTTCCCATCCCTGCCTCTCGTCTGCCCCGCAATGCATACGACGAAAAGAATGAATGCGGGGAAGACGAGAGAGAGAGAGAGAGAGAAACTATCCGGCGTGATGCGTCTCGCGTCGCCCTCGGCACACTTGTGCCTGAAGAGGTGCGGATAGGTCTCGGGACCGTGACGGGGAAAAGGCAACGGGTGAATCTCTGATCACGAGACCGGGCACGTTCTTACGGCACAAGCGAAGAGAACGCGCACTCATAACCCGGGGCCATGGCGGGCCTCATGAATTCGGCTTACGTGAAATGGATCTCGCGACGTTTTTCTCGCGAGAAACGTTTTTCCCCGATAATGCGATGCTAATCCGAGAACGCGCGGTGCGAAAAGAAATTCGCGTGCGTCCACCTTGGGAAACTCGATACTCATATGAAAAGTTTTGGACTGTGCAGAGAGGTATAGGCGCGCAAGGTGTCAGATTGCAGACCGAGTCCGACTGGCGTTTTGAGCTCTCTCCCTCCTCTCTCTCTCTCTCGGTTTTGTGCAACTGTCATCGAAACGTCTTCATTCGAGGTTTCAGAAAACGCGCGAGCTTCTGCTAATTAAAAAACAAAAAGCAGAAGAAGAATTGCTTGTGAAGGCGCTGTCTTAAGTCTGTTTGCGAAAGGTTCAAAGAGAACATTGTTTTTTCAAATTCTCTCTCACACATTCTGCTTCAATTTGCATAGACATAAAAATGCGTTGCATTCATAATCACAAACAGCTTCGGAATAAAATCTCTCGGCGGTGTTGTTGAACAACGTGCGAAACGAGGTATTTTTTTCGCGGCTGCGCGTTGAGGAGTTAAGTGCCGAATGTTAGTGGTCAGACAAGAAGAAGAGAAGAGGAAGAGCATACAAGAAGAGGAGAGCAGCGAGGGGGTTCAACATATAAACGAAAGGAGAGGTCAATGCTCGCTTTGGGCCGGCTATTTCGTAGAGCTACCTACGCGCGCGTGCGCGGCCCGTCTCCGGGCGTTCATGTCACCGCGTCCAGGCGTTCATGTCACCGCGTCCAGGCATTCGTGTCACCGCGTCCAGGCGTTCGTGTCGCTATACGGAGAGAATTCTAAAAACGTTAATTAAATGTGGACGAATAAGAAGCGCGCGATAAATCACAAAATAGAACATCGCGCAACAGACTCGCGCAGTAAACGCGTCATCGGAGAAACCGGAGAAGATCCGAGGATTACCTTCTTTCCCCATCTACGTGAAAAATCTCGTCGATTACGGCGGTATTCGCGTCTTTCCGGGGGGTCAGTACGCGCCGCGTGCGAATTTCTGCCCCGTTGCGCGCACTCGCGCGCTACAAACGAGTAAATTACGCCGCGAGCGAGCGCCGCGGCATTCCGCGCGCGGTCTTTTTTTTTTTTTTTTGTGCGCTCTTATACGCGCGCGCAAGAGGCAATTACGTGCTTACGGTGCGGCATTAGCGACGACAAGTCGGCACTCGCACCGACGGCGGCGGCGACGGCCCGACACGTGAACCCACAGGTCGCCGGGGTCACCGCAGGGTCGCACCGCCGTTTGTGCGAACGGTGTGCGTACACGCATGTGTGTTCGGGGAACCTACGGAGCGCTCGTCGAGCAACCTGCGCGGCGCCAGGACGCGCGGCTTGCTTGCGGTACCCGCTTGCGGAACCGGAATCGGGCATTTCTTCAAACCGGAAATCGACCGTATTTTCATTGCGCGCGCGTGTGCGTGTCGTAAAGGCAAACGGACCTGTTGCGCACATATATATGTGGCACGAGACGAAACTCGAAAGACAGGTCCGACAAAGTGGCGCTCTACCGGCACTCGTTCGGGTCACTTCTTTGATTATTATAGTCGGTCTGCTTCTTTTTTTTTTCCGTCCATATCTTTCGCGTCTGAGACGAGGCTTCTCGTACGGCGTCTTTTTGTTATTGCCTTTACGAGCGCGCGCGCATGCACGCACGTCGCGCACCCGAGTTTTACGGCACGTGCCGCCGAGAGAGGCTCTCGCGGCAATGTCAACGCTATGCATACGTATGTTCGTACATATGTAACGTACGTACCGAGGAGGAACGAATTTAGATGCGCGCAACGTGGCCCGACGACGTCTGCCACTTCTCACGATAGTTTCACCGCTCGCGCGGCTTCTCTCTTCTAGTGCTTTACTTCCTAGAAGTATCGCGCGCGCTTCTCAGAACACGTTCTCCATCACCGTCGGTGGCTTTCGGGAATTATGAAGCGTCCCCTGACCCTGGACTTAATGCGCGTCCCCCCTCCTCCACGTGATTTCATCTATGGCTCTCTCGCGTACTAGCCATCTCGTTTGTATTTCTCGGAGTAATGGGATGCGATACACGCGGATTATATATCGCGACGCAAAAAATTCTCGCCAAGTTTTCTCCGCGCACGGAAATTCCGAAGATGTGCGTACGCATCTCCTGTATACATATCGGAATGATCGGACGCGCGAGATAATAATTTTACCAGCGACTCGGTAATTTTCCGACGATGGAGAATTGCCGATCTCCTCACGCACTTACGGAACCGCGCGCGCGCGCGCGTTTGCAGTGCGCAAAACCGCAAAACACATCGCCGAAATAATCGCAAAACTCTACACTCGCGAAACTCTACACCGTCGTCTTGTTACACCTCCTCTCGCGGGGTCGACACTCCTCGAATTTCGTCGTTGGTTAACCGCGGTCTCGCCGATATTACGGAACAGCCCCACGGAGATTCGCCCCGGTTCCCAGACCTTCGCAGAGAATGTCCTCGGCATGCATTCTGATCCACGCCTTCCTGTTTTGCAAATGAGACACACGCTATGAGGCGATCCGGTTTCTCGAATCTGGTTCGCGCGTGAATCAACTCCTGCGAAAATGTGAGCGCTTAAATGATCTTTGACTTGGTTCGCGACGCGATCGAGCCGAGGAAAAAGAATGCGGTGTCGCATTCAAAGTGTCTCTCGTGACCCCGCGTTGCAAAGTCGCTAGGACTCGCTCGTTTTAACTCGAAGCGTTCCCGCGCTCGCGAGCTGACGATATCTCGCAGGCAGAAAACCCGTAAGGTGATACAAAACAGACGGCGCGTTACGGTGTTTTCTAATCGTAAATTCGAGCTAACGAGATAATATCGCCGCGAGCTGGCGATCGAGCGAGCCAGTTCTTACCCGGGTAATCGAGAACCTTATAGTTCCGCAGTATGTTGTCGACACTGTAACTGTCGACAACATACTTGTCGCGACTCGCGTAATTGGCAGACTGTTCGCTTCCCTTTTCCGGTTTATGGAGATCGGTTTCGTGAGAAAAAAAAAATTTTACACAGACGGAATAACGTGATTTATTATTTAATTGATAACTCAATTAGTTCGAAAGCCGAATGAAAATGAGAGGAAATATTTCATTGTGTGGGAAGAGGAATGAATTATAGCTTGTTATGGCGCGAGAAGTTTTTTAACGTTTTGCACGAGCGCGATCCAGTAATTGGCAAAGAAAATTAATAAATAAAAAATAAAAAATATTATACAATATTGTTTAATAAATAAACAATATTGTATAATATAACGAAGGTCAGTTTCTTGGATGTTCAATGTATTTACATAAAAGATATGTTAAAGTAACAAATGTATATATTAAGTCAACATAGTTTGTACTAATGAGAAATTTTGCATCGTTTAATACTTAGTCGTGAAATTATTTAAAGTACGTTTTTTTTAATAATTTGATTCTAATCTTATTACGGTCTGTCATGTGTTAAATAATTTTTTATTATAGTGTATCATATCATCAATTGGAGATGACAAAAATTAAACATTAGAATTTAATATATTAGTTGCATTAATTACATCCTGCATTTGGTTCAAATTTGCCGAATTCGTGCATTCATTTTGAAGTAACAAAATGTTTGAGGGGCTGTTGCAAAAATAAAAGTAACTCAATATTTGTAAGACACTTAAAATAATTCATTCCTCACGCCGTACTTTATCCTGTCTCTGAACTTACTAAATTTTTCTGTAAACGTTCTTCTCTCAACACAATAATATTCCAGCATCCGCGTGAAACCTACATCTCATTCTTACAGCTCGTCACACGCCCTTAGCACGCGACTCCTCGTTCGCGCGCGATTTCCGCGATCGCAAAAGAGAGATGCGCTACCGGAGAGAACACAACGCGCGGAGTTCGCGCGAAACGAGGGCGTTGCCGCTCGCCGTTTACGGCCTTCCGTATAATCGTAAATTCAGACAAACGAGAACGCGCGACGATACGTGTCGGACATAAAGCCGCGTGGCGGCAAAAACGGGGCATGTCACTCGTATATACGCGGTTCTGGGCCTGGGCCGTTTCGTTTTATGTGACACTCGTCGAGGTTTCCGCTCGTGTTCCGGCTCGTCAGGTGGGTCAGAGGCCACCACGATTCGTCGTGTAGAGTGGCAACTCCGCGGCGCTCTTAGATCGCCGCGCAACGATAACTCGCGAGAAACGAAACGCGAGTAATAAGAGGTAGCGACAACTTGCTTGTATTCGTTGCCCGCTCTTTGGCTGATTGCCGACCACCGCATAAACGCCCGCGTTCTCGCGGGCAAGCCGGAAGGTTCCATTACGTCTACTCGTGTACTTGAACTGAAGAAGAAGAAGAAGAAGGAAGAGAGAACTGGACTTCGAGCGACATGTCGACAGAGTGTAGCTAATTAGGAGTTTCTAATTGACGCAATTAGGAATTCGCACACGGGAAAAAAGTTTCGCTATTACATGGCTAAAAGAACGTTTACTAAATTTTCGTTTTGCAACAAAACGTCCTGTTGGCGAGATAACAATCTCAATAGAATTAACAAATTTGTCTTGCTGAGGTTGTAACCAAGTTCTTGCCATTCTGACAAATCTTTTTTCCCATGCAACTTTACGACTTTGCGTCATCGTTTCGCGTGTGTGAGAGTATGGTTGATTTTTCAACGCTGTGTTTTGAAATCGCGATACGATCTGTGTGTGAAATTTCTCAAAATGTAATGTCCCGAGAGAGAATTTTTTGGAGGTCACGTGCAATTAAAATCTGTCCCCTCCTTAAAACAAGTTTTATTCGCTCGACTAAGTTAGAGCGTTTCGAAACAAGAACAAGGCGACCACGAGGATGACAAACAAAGAACAGCATTCTCCGCGGAACGTGCGTTCGTGTGTTGGCTATCTAATCCACGAGACAAGAACGGTCGGCTGAATATGCATACCCTCCCAGGCGAGCGCAAAGGCCATTGCCGCAACGCTCCTAAATAGATCCTAGCGTGACGATAACCAGGAAACGTAATAAGAAGCTGCATCGTGCCGACGCTCATTGCGAAGAGATTTCGTTCCCGAGTCTCGCCTAAAGAACGAACGACCTCAAGACAAGACTTCGTTACGTTTCACGGCGTTCAGGCGCGCGTACGAAAAGACGGCGGCGCAAAGAGAAAAATCGACCGATTATCAGGAGAGAGGCCCCGTGTCGCTCGCGATATTTTATTTTCTCGGCTCCGAGACGGTCGCACGATCACGCGAGCTTCGACACCTTAAATAATCGCCACCTGCGAGTTTACTCGTTTTGATGATTAAAGAGCCGCTGTCCGACTCTCCCAAGTTTAAGCATCGACGCGTTACCACCGCCGCGGGGCGGGCATTAATCAAATGACATTATTTAACGCGTTCACCAAGGTTGTCCGAATTTTGTGAATTAATTCGAAATTTATCATTGCCTGGCAAAATTTCGCTTTCGACGCGCGATCACCGCCCAGTAGGAAGCGCGTATTGCGTATCGAAACAAAATATATTCATACGCGTTACGACATTGAGGTAGTTCGAATTCCACTTCTCGATACGCGACGTGAAGTCTATCGCCAGAGACAGTGAAAGAAAGTGATCTCTCTCTGATGTAATAATATATATTATCGCGCGCGCATATCCGCAGAAAAAAGAGACCGACAAAAAGGACCCTCGAGTTGTCCAACTGGATCGCAAAAACATTGAGATAGACGTGTCGGAAACACTGTCGCGAGAACATTAATATCATCTTACGTCCGTCAAAGTAATAACTTCATTAAAAACGCAAAATTATATGCGGATTTAAACGGAAAAAAAGAATCTCTCTCATAACGAAAGCGCTACGATGTTGAATGTACCTCAGTTTTATCACATCTGTCAATTTGACGGATATTTGAAGAAGACAATGTGAATGTGCTTTTATATTTAATTTATTTAAAAGTTAACAATGGAGCACAAACACATTTAATTTGATAAATCGTTCATTTTCAATTAAGAAATCTGAAAACCGTCATTTTGACAGGCTGGTAGTGTTAAGGAGCGAGGCTGTTTTTTTTAAGTCTAAATAAAAAAATATTATAATTAGAAAACAATAAACTAAAGACAGAAATAACTTTGATTTGAAAACAATAAATACAGATTAAAATAAGAACAAGACAGATCGATTTTTGATAGACATGGCGCAGTTTTGCGGAAAAATTCGACGAAAAATGTTTGGATCACATTGACACACATATATCTCCGCCTAATGGAAGCTTCATCTTTACGGTCGCGAGGAATGTGTGTTGTATGGAATTTTGTCGTTTAACATTTCGGAATCGTAATTGTGTGCATTGCTTGCGAAACCAATGGCCGTCTTTCTCGCGGCACATCGCATGACCGTCGAGATGAAGCAATCGATCGCAATTGCTGAACGAAAAAAGATTTCTCATATGTACCTGACTGTTGTGACAATTACTATAATTTTGAAAAGATACTTCCTGCGCCGAGTTACAGCGCGCACGCAATTGCGAAGACTGTGGTGTTGCATATTGACGAGCGCGCGAAAACCGCGACGCGATGTATGTGTTCGATGAATGGATAGGAAAATGTGTGCGGTCAGAGAAATATAGGAAAGTGTGTGCGTGTGTGGTCGAAGAAATATATGAAAATTCACGCGAGTCACGATAAATCGTACACATTGCGCTTCCCCGATTATTATCGTGATCGTAGCGACTCGCGATAATGGCGACAATCATTGACTCTTGGCTGTGACAAATAGCAGTGACCCATCATATTTTTACTATAAAACAAGTATGTCAATTTCGCGCGAAATTGACACCCTAGATATTTCACGTTTCCTTATGGAAATACGGTAAAGAACTTTAATATTCGGACACTACACATAGTAGTTTTACTTTGTCGCGGAATAATTTTGTTTAGGATAAAAGGAAGATAATTTATTATCACGTTCTAGACTAACAAAAATATAAACGTCAATTATATATTTATATATTTTATATTTATTATTTTAAATATTTTATATATTTAATTTTTTTAAATTTACAATAATATTCGGACAAAGATATACACAATATTCTTTATTTTATTTCAGATAAAATTATCTTGCGACAAAGTAAAACATGTGTAGTCCGAATATTAAAGTTGTTCGCTACTTTTCATATTTTTTTCCACGTTTTGATTTGCCGTCATTGATGTCCGCCTCTCCGAGGCGTCTTCATTGTCCACTAATTGAATCAGTGTCACCGAAACGAGAACGTACATACGCGCGCGCGGGAATATTCCCTTATTTCCTACTTTATTCCGCGACCGTTCTCCGCATTTGGAAGGCACGATATCGCGGTTGTCGCTTATGCCCGCGGGCGTTAAGATTAAAGCGGTGATCTGTGGCGGAGAGTGCCGGGAGGCCGGGCTTTTACGGCGGCGGCTTGCTGTGAAACCGTACGCCGATTCCCGATGGGTTTGCGCCATCGTTCCACAACCCCGTGGCGAACGTTAAACGACCGCCGGACTCCGTAAGTGTCCTGACAAGTTATCCGCCTCCTCCGCGTCTGCAGACTCGGCTCCGCGCGCTTCGAGAGATCTGATTGTCAAGGATTCGAGACTCGTAACTTGCGACGAAGAGGGACACGAGTGTCCTTTAAAGGGACAGATCTTGATAATTTTCCAGTCGGACTAGGCAGATTCCTTCGGTAAATTGCAAGCTAAAACTGCGCGTGTCTCCCCCCCCAAAGGGAAAATGTAGTTGCCGAAGAAGCAAAGACAGTCTCAACCAAGTCCGAAACGCCGTTGCTTCGTTCCTGCAGATGCGGCCCTGCCTCTACGGATTGCACGGTCTGAAATACCCGCGGACACCTAATGGCATCCATACGCGCTTACAACAATATGGTTAATTGAACGGGATATTCTCGGTGCTTGAGTTCGCAGCGGGTCCATTATTCGAATTACGACACGACCGTCTCTCTCCCGGCGTGACGGCGCGGTTCGAGTTCCGCATATTTTTCTGTCGACTTTACGTCGGACACATGATAACGTTATTATTTACTGCGTTCGAAGGACCACCGTTACATATAACGTGTCGAACGAAAGAAATACCGAGGAGCAAGAGAGAGCACAGCAATAAAATAAAAACCCGTCGAAGCTTTCGTTTTTTTATGATGTACTAAACTTTATCTTGCGAATTTGCGATCTGAATAAAAACACGCGATGACATCGCGAACGCGTTTCTTCTGAAACGTTCGTATCGGAAAAAAAAAAAAAATGCATTTGACGCAGCCGTCTCCGAGCTCGCGAAAATACCAGAAACCAGTTTCGCGCGCGCGAATAATTCGTTCTTCACGTTCGGGATGCATTTCGTCCTCCTGTTTCACTTTTTTTTTTCCTCCCGTTTTCGCGGCCGAAGCGAAGCGCTTGATCCCTTCAGCGAGTGCGACACAATGAAATTGGATTAAAGTCGTGCCCTTGGTAGTTTCTCTCTCGCCCGACTCTCACCCCGCGGCGACGCGACGGTCGTGAGCGGGAGAGGAGGATTTTAACGATCTACCGCCGTACAAATTGTCGAGATGCTATCATCTCTCATAGCGGGGAGAAGAGAAAGGGAGTAGGAGAGGCAGATAGGATGACGCGAGACGCGCGAGAGAACGAAGAGGAAGCGAGAACATCGGGGTGGGGGAGAGAGAAGAGGGCGACAAGGGAGAAAGGAGGAGATGCGAGGGAAGATTAGGGCAGCGTCTCCCCACGGCGAGGACGAGGTAACAGAAACTGCTGTTGATGATGTTTTCTGATGCCGCGGCTGCGCGGCTACTGCCGACACGCGGCGCGTTTCGCCGCACCGCGTCGTCTCTCTCTTTCTCGGCTGCCATCCTCCGGATCTGACGCGATTCGTACGTTGAGGATTCTCAACAGTAAATTACAAAATATGCTAAGCGGCCGATATAAATCAAAAGTGGGGCCCGCGCGTCGTCCCATCCTCGAAGGGTTAAAGAGAGAGAAAGAGAGAGAGAGAGTCCTTTACCCATCGCCTCTGTCTCCCGGATTCCACGGCACGGGGATAAGGGGAGTCTTTCTCTCGTGTAGCCGACCAGGCCCAAAATATAAGGAAAGAGAGACCCCTATCACGAATCGGGAACGAGGGAGAGTTCGTCTCTCGTCTCGTTCTTTCGCTTGCGTGAAGTGCGCGCGGCGACGGCGCAGTTTGCAAACCGAGCAAATGGACCGGAAGGCTCGTACGCGAGATATAAATAGGCACGACTGGAGAGAGAGCAATATATCTCACCCAACTAAAACTCCGCTAAATTGCTTCGACGTAATGCAGAGGAGAGCGATGCGGAATCGGTTCGCGGTTTCTCGCGCGGACGAAGAGAAAGAAAAAAAAAACCCCCCCATTTATCGACGACGGCACGCCGCTGCGCGCTCGTTTGAGCGCGCGCGAGATTTATGGAATATCGATAAAGAAAGAAATCTCTCTCGAGGAATATAATGTGTTATTAACAGAGAGCGCGCGCGTACGAATTCTCTTCGCGCGTATCTATTTTCCACATATTTTATTTCGCAATTACAAACGAAGATAATGAAAAACACCGCGGCTCGTCGTCCATACCCGCGCTCCGGCTCGTCTAATTAACGTGTCAACGTAGCTCTGCGCCGTCTCTGATTTTACACGCGATTGTCCCTGCGTAATCGGCCGTAGCAACGAATTATGCTCTACTGCGAGCACTCAATTACTCGCTCGAGACTATTAATCGAGATACGGCGAAACACGAATAGCTAATAATCTTACGCGCGCGCGCGCGCGTGCGTGCGAGCTCAACGTTGGGACAACACGGGGCTATCTACGGATCTACACTAATCGAGTCCTTCTCCGATGCATTCAGTACATATATACGCGTACGTGCACGCGCGTGTGTTTATGGATGAGCCGCGTGTTGCTGGAGATGCGCTTGCGAAGCGCACGTATATATGCACACACGCAACGTGATTCTAAATTAAGTGCAGCGAAGAAGAGCCGCGTGTAACATTACGCACGAACGCCACGTGCACGAGCTACTATCACGAGGAAATTGCTATAAGGCCGTCAAGTTCCAAGGTCTCGTAAAAAATTAACACCCGTTGATAAAATTAGAAGATCTTCGCGTCACACAATGTTTTGTTTGCCTCAAGTTGTAAATTCGACGCGCGTAAAAACGCACGGAAGTGAATATAGCAACACACATTTAAATAACAAGTATATTTCGCAAACTGTGTGTGAGGTTTCAAAGTTGCGAGAAAAAAGTCGCGTAAATAATTTTTTAGTTTTCAATAATTTGAAATTTAGATTCGTAGAAATTTATATTCGTGTTTACTCAAAGGTTTTTCCATAAAGAATAATGATATATATTTTTTTTTAATTCAATTTTTTTATTTTTTTAAATTCAAATTATGATAAAACAATAATCTATTTGTTTAGATAATATTTTATAATATTGTTTGTAATTTAAAAATCAAAGTGATGGACTATTGCCTCTGTTATATCGAAAGTTGATTGAAACGTGACGCGGATCCGTCACACGTTCGTATACTCACGTGGACCAGAGCTCATGCGTGGGCGGCAGTTTTACGTCCGGTGCTGACTTTTCGGGTAACTTGTAGTACTCGTAGACGTAGGACGCACCGGGATCATCCCCGTGGCTGGCCACCGCCGACACCTGGTGCTGCTGCTGGAGGTTTAGCATGGCCGCGGTCGCTACGGAGAGCGGATGCTCGCAGTAGGCGCGCCAGTCACCCTCCATACCCTGCACTTGCACCTGCACGGCTGCTACCCTCTTGTGCACTTCCGGATCGGCACCCTCGGCGCCGCTATGCAGGGATTGCGCGGCTGCCTGAGCTGCCGCTTCCTCCGCCCCCAGGTCCTCTTCCTGTTTCGGTTCGCGTAGCCCGTAATTTGACTGCTGCGTTTCGTCGACGTTGCCGTTGGTGTCTTCGTCACGACTTCGTCGTCTGTAATCAGACGAGAGAGAGGAAAAACGAATTAGTTTTAATCAGACGAAAAGCTACAAACGTTCGGAAGATTCCGCGTGTATAGCTGACAGATTGATGGAACGAGTAATTAGACACTCGAGTAACAACAACACGAGAAAAAGTACATTTGCCGAGTGTTAATTGCAATAGATGGTTGATCATCTTTCATACAAATGTCGCTGTACAATGTAATGCGTGCGTTTCCAATATATCCTGATGTGGCATCGGCTACAATCGATTCGCCACGGTTCGACAATGTTCGTTGTTGAAATAACGCGATTCTCGCGTTAAGTTGCACGAGAGACACTGCGAGCATAAAAGAAGAAATTTTCCCGAGGATCACGTGTAATCAACGTGTGCTGCGGGATAACAATTAGGAATAACTGAGCCCCGCGACGGGATGTAATAAATTACAACGCGGTCCGTCGAATTTATCAATTAGCGATAATCGCGCGGCGCATAAGCCGCGCTGATGATTCCTCAATTTAGCAATGACCACCAGCGGCGGAGGCACGTCGTCGTGCGCGGCGCATGGTTGCGCCGGTAATTTATTGCTTCTGCGCACATTCATCGCGATGCCTAATCGCACGGCGCGAGAGAAAGAGAAAGAAAGAGAGAGAAAGCTCTCGTACGCGCTTTTGACTCCGTCAAGCCACCTGGATATTTGTCACTGGTCGTTACTTTCCGAAGTAATACCTTCCGTCTGCATGGCTGGGACGATTCACGATGACGGGGGGATTGCGCGCGCGAGACAGGAATGACTCCGTAAAAAAAAAAAAGTGCTCGATGACGAAGCAGCGCTTAAATGAACACTTTGCTAAGAAAAAAAAAAAAAAAAAAGACGTCTGGAAAGTGTTGCGTTCGCTGTGTTACGCCTTGCGCGACATCGCATTTATTTTGTGGAGTACGTAATAACATTTTTAGAGCGTGAAATCGCATAATTCTTATTCATTGCGCAGGTTTATTTTCTTTACGTCGAAATCTACGGTTTGGCGCTTAAACTTTTTTTTTTGCGATACGCGCATCACCTGTCTCTCCGCGCGTAGGGACGGGGGGCGGGGAGATAAACTTTAATTCGTGAATCGAGAAGGAAATCTCGCGCATTGCCACCGGGTTCGGGAGCAGATGATGAGACGGGCAAGACGAAGAGGAAAGAGAGAGAGAGGGCTGCGCCGCGTAAATACGTATACACACACGAAGATTAATTATTATAAACCCCTGCCTGTTGCGCCTGCAGTCATCAATTTATACTCTTCTCCCTCTCTCTCTCTCTTGCGCATCCCAATTCTCCGATCCCGATCCCGGTGAGTCGCGCTCACGGAATAAAGGCTCATCCTCTCTAATTTATGCATGTCGAATCAATCTCCCTCCTTCCGCCCTTCCTTCCGCCGCCGTCTCGCTCATCCTCGCGCGCGCTCGTCTATCCGCGTCTTCTAACTACTCCTTCTTCTGCATTTCCTCCTTGCGCACCTGGACAACCGTCGCTCCCGAGAAAAAAAGAAAGAGAGAGAGAGAGAGAAACCAGCCATCCCGATAATGAGGACCCTGAGTTATCCTGTGCAAATATTTTCCTCGACGACTGTTTGTACAGGCACGAACACGGGCCGGAGATGCGATCATTGAACGCATCGCGAACATATCATGCATATATACGCGTGTTTTTCTGCTGAGAAATCCTCGGAACGCGAGTGTGTGTGTGTGTGTTTGCAGTCGATTCCGCGGCGGCTATTCTGCGATTCTGCGTCTACATGGAATAATAATAATAATACCCGCACCCTCGTCTAGACAATGAATTTACGCGCGGTCATCCGAGCGAAAACTTCATTTCCCGGGGGAAGTGCAAACACACACACACACACGCACACGGGGGTTTTCACGGCGATGAAATCACACGCCGCGCGCGATGCGCGTTCTTCTCTTCTTTCGTCTTCTGTGCGATCTTCATCTTCTTCGTCGGCTATCGCCTTGCGCGCGTTTCATTTGAATTTTCTCCCCCCCCAGTCGTCGGCAGGCCTGTCCGAGTGTATATATCCGTTGATCACGCGTGAAACTGTTCTTCGACGAGAATATTTCTCACCGAATCCGAATTTTACGACTCGACGTTAGCAATAAATTCCGCGCGTTTACGAGCGCTTACATATGGGGAATTAATTATAATCGTAAATCTCTTTTCGCATACTCTCAGAAAGTTTTTAGCCTCCTGCGGAGACGGGACGTATCGGATAAACTCTCTTCGACGTCGCGCGCACGTAAAAATGTATCTCTTGTTTCCGGATACGATTGTCATATAGCTATATAAATGTAAACATTGTGATTTTTCTTTTTTTTACGCGTGTCACAATGTTCTTCGGAATTGCAGCGGACTTTAATTCCGAAGCGCCTGCCGTAATTTTTGGCGACCCGAACACACGTTCGCTTGCGCACCTTCGACATTTCGTTTATTGGATGAGCTCGTGACAAGATGAAACAGAGAGCGGATGCAAGTTGTACTAAAAAATTGACAACACCTACAAAACAATAAAAAAAAAAAAACAAATAGCAAATAAGTAGCGAAGTGGATCTTATCAAAGATACATTTTATTTGTTAATGAGGTTTTTTAATATAAATCTTGTTAGACCTTCCTCGCGTTCTTGCTCGAAAGACGTCCGCTTGATAAATGAAGCTTTAATAACAATAATAACTCACGAGACATAATTGATAACCGACGAGTGCGCAATGGCACAAATAACCGAGCAAAATCCTCGACTTAACATCCCTTTATTAAGGCATTTCGAGCGAACTCGGCATACTAACGTACGGGGAGACCCTGTAATTTCTGGAGGGCCCGCGTATACATAAGAAGAGGTTTCCTCTCTCTCTTTCTCGTCAATGTTGCGCTGACGAGAAAAAGAAAAGCCGCGCGCGTAACGACGTTAAAAACATCATCGAATCGGAGCGAGCTCGGACGAGAGCTCGTGCATCGACGACCGAATTTCAGAATAATGCGGGCACGTATCTCGCGTCGCCGTCGTATATTGCATGCGCCGCCGCGCGTACGTGACCGGTGTACCTCCTGATGGGCAGGTAACACGAGAGAAAAAGGTTAACAGGGAACGAAGGATCGCGCGCGCGACGGAAAAGAGGAAGACGGAGAAGAGAAACGACGCACGGGGAAAAGGCAGGAAGAATGAGAAAGCGTTCGCCATATAGACGCGCGTTCCGGGGATATTCCGTAGTACGCGTACGGTGGATACATATGTAAATCGCGCGAGTACCCCCCTATTACATGACTTCACCTGCGCATCCGGTTTTCGCGTGCGCTTTGATTTCGTCCCCGTACGTCACGTCCTCCTTCCGTTCGTTCTTTTTGCTCGTTCGCGAGCGTACGCGCGCGCGCGCGCATACCACTTTTCTATAACGCTAAATCATAGCGCCGATTTCATTAAAATCCTCCGGGATGAGTAATTGCCCGGTGTATCGGGCGCGGCCGGAGCATGTCCGTGTTTAGACGGCGATATATCTTGGAAATTAAGGTTTGTGTCCTGATGGATATCGCGCCGGCGTCGTATCTTAAACATTACGTAATTTCGATGACGCCGATAATTTCGAGAATGAATATCCTTTAACGTCGTTTTACCTTCCACGACGTAAATGGACTCGCGTAATTACACCGCAGCTGTCGGGGAAAGAATTATAATTTGCCACAATTCATCAAGCGCAAATTAAAAAAGAAAAAAAAAGACAAGAACGTCTAAAAGAGAAACGGAATAAACTCGAGCGGAATTGAATTGATTCGCGATTCAACTTCGATTGCGTCAAGGGAAAAGCCTTACGTATACAGCTTGTGTAATTTATATCGAAAATTTATTTAATTTTCTTCATATTTATAAAATCTCACGGAGTTTTTCTTCTCTCCGAGACATTCCGAAACACACTCTCGGATTGACGTAATTTATGTTCCGCGCGAATAAACGAAAACGATATGAGAAATCGCTTCCCGGCCGATTCGTTTGCGCCGTATGACAGGTAAAATTTTATTGCCGGCAATAAAACGTTACAACGAAACGCACGGGAATTATCTTCGAGGAAAATCGCATCGATCCGTTGGTGCACACCATCGTTGGCCGGTCTCTATCTAGGGAAGACCTGCCCGGTGGTGAATGTCTTTCGAGTAATATTACAGAGAGACGTGTACACACATGCTTGCTATGTGTCTTACCGCTCAAGTGTCCGTCACGATTCCTGACACTCCGAAGTCACTAACACACGCGACTAATGTATCGACACGCTCAAAGAGATTTCAATGCTTTTGGCGCACAGGCATGAATTATGCAGATACAGGCATTAGTCTCGCTAAAATCTCGAATCAGTAGACTGACATTTCTCTTAGAATAAAGTCGGATCTTATTACAAAAACACGTATATCGTGTAAAAAAAAATAACACTCCCGACGTTGAAAATAGGTATCTATAAATAAATAGTGAAAGTTCACTGATAAGAATTTTACAATTTTATTGCCGTTATTTTTATACACAGGAAAAGTATAATCGCATCTAAAAACATTATCATGTAAAAAACTAGTACACTAGTTCTCCCGACACGTTGAAGTAGATATTTACAATTAAATAGCAAAAGTTCGCCAAAAAGAATTTTGCAACTTCGTTGCCGTTATTTGTGTACACAGGAAAAATGTAATTATCAGATACCCGACGAACAATATATTACCATATCTTTACATAAATACATATTCCATGTGGTTTCCGATCGCTTGGTGCGCATTGCTCGCGCAGACTTTTGCCGAGAGCGCCAAAACAAAACACAGAATTTCCAGAAGATATGAATCCGTTACTTGCGTCGCGCACGCAGACTGCCCCTCCCCCCACGCGTGCCCCAGAAAATTTTCAAGACCGAAATAAATCTTCCTCGGTCGATCTATCGGCCGAGCATTGGGATCGTTCGTCTTCCAACGGCGACGATCGTGTTCGCCGGGACAGTTCGCTCATAAAACATGCAAACATATGGACTCCGCGTGTCTCTCGGATTCCGCGCCCGTCGGACGGGATGCATTATAGGGTACATAGTGCGTTCGTTCGTTCTCGAGACACGACATGACTCGCACGCAGCGCATGCACCTACTTCAATACGCAAATGTTGCAGGTAGGTGGGACGCGCGCGTAGCCCGAGATAAAGCCGAGCCGACGACGAGGACGGAGGAAGACGAGCAGGAGTAAGACGCGCGTTTTAATATTCCGCAGGAGTGTTGTCCACGCGCGACCCGAGAATAACCCACCCCGGCGCGCATTTCAATAAACGCCGCCTCCGCTCGAGGAGGAGGACCGCGGCACGTCCGACCGAATGACACGAGCTTACAGTCGTCAGCATCATACTTTGCGGACGTGCATCTTTTTTAACTGCGTGTTAAAAGTCACGGCGTGCAAAAGGAATCTGAAATTGTGTGAGACGTGCGCGAAAGAGATCCGGAAATTGTCGATCGAATCTGTCACTTGCGAATGCAAATATTATACAAGACCGAGGTAATTGTTGATGTATCGACTTAACCAAGTTATTTTTTTTTATAGCTTTTATTATATTATTTCTGTTATGGTTTTACGCAAAATGTGTAGGGCTCGGTTTGAGAGCAACGCTTGGAAACATCCGGGTTCCCGATCTAGTCTTTATGCCAATCAGTTTCTTACCTGCAATTCAATCTAACGTGTATTTAATTTGCAGTATCGATATTAAAGTATATTATTATACGTCGTTCCTCTTCGATTTGTTTCTCTGACATATCACACATAGCAAGCTAGGAAGTCAGTATATTATATACCACACACAAGTATTAGAAGTTTCTTAAAAAAAAGAACATATTCTTCGGATTAAATTTGCAATTAACTTGAATTTGAATTTGCATTTTTATCGCAGATAATTATAAAGAACAGTCGTCCAAAGAAAAGTTGTTCACCGACTGATTTTGTTTCATTCTCGTTTTCTTGTGACACATAAATGTTTATATTTATTAATTAAAATCAAATTTTTAAATCTTACAAACTAAACTGCAACAACATCGGAATTCGCAACTTCCGATGTTTTTCGCAATTGTTTTAAGAAAAAAAACGAATAATTGCGAATAAAAAAAATCCGAGCATGGCTGTGCGCAAAACCAGACCGACGTTTAGACAGCTAAGTAATAAGCAACAATCCTTTTATGGAGCCATATATTACCGGGCAAAAGAGGATAATCTCATGCTGTAACAGCACTTTCGAACGCTCGACGTCGTCCTTTTGTCACGCATTGCTTCGTAATCATTCTCCTTGCTCTCTCGCGAGTCTGTCGGAATAACCGGTCACTTCCGGCGATAGCGGCGGCGACACCACCCAAGTACGAAAATAGAAAAGACAGACTTGCCTTTTACATCGGCTTTTAATATGCGGCCACGGCTGAGCGTGCGACACGCGAGTTTTGCAGCTTCATTCACAACATGCGACGATTTCGCACACTTTGCGTAAACAAAGAATACACAAAGGCGACGCGTCCTACAGATTTTTACAAGCAGATCTGTCAGTCCGGAAAAAGAAAAATCGATCGTCCAAATCGAGATTGATAAATTCACTGTGTTGATGCGATCCGTGTCGACGTAACGCGAGCAACGGCTGGCGGCATCACAGCGAAACCCTCAAGATGGATAATATATTCTTCGAGGATATTCGACACGCTTGTAAAAATTCGATCGTACGACGCGCAGCGGATCGGAGGTGACAGACGAAGCGGCGGCAAAAGGAAGGAAGGGGAACAACGCGTTTCCCGGGCTGACTTTGATAGATCGAAGATCCCCCTCGATCCATCTACCCCTCTTTTTTTCTTTCCTCGTCGCGAGCTACCGGCTCGGTGTGTTTGTTTTTTATTTTTCCACAGATAAAACGCCGCGTCCGACAGGTTATTCTCTCACGGTGGATGTGACACCGCGCATGCAAGCGACACGCTCGGATGCGAATCTCTCTGTCGCGAGATCGAACGCGCCAGCTGCAGTCGTCCCGGAAGAAGCTGCGTTCCAGATAGCTCACGCACTTGAGATGACGTGATAATTAAACACCATATATTTTCAACTAAGTATCAAAGTCGACGTGACGGACGTACGCGCGCATGTATATATTTTTGTCAAAAACGTGTGTAAATTTATAAACACGATTGGAATTAAATTCAATTCGAAAATTAACAGCAAAACGCTTGGTTTGCATCTCACGTATGTAAAATATACAACTTTATACCAAGATGACCGTCCGTACCGATTTTATCGGGTTTATAATTTATTTTTATTATTACATTTCTTTTTCGCTCGTCAAAAGTGGAGCGCCGCCGAAATTGGCGACGGGAAATATGATCATCTTATAACTCTTGTGTAAAATTTAAAAGTTCCATCGAAAAAGACACCTCGGTCGAACCCGGATCTCCCGCGTTCCGTGCGGCGAATGCCGTACGTATCTTACACAAGCGCAATTAAATTTTTCGTAAATTAGTCTGGCAGTCTCTGGCGCATATAATTTCTCGTTATCGGTCATTTCTCAAGCGAAGGAAAATGAGTAACAGGAATAATAATATTGAATAACCGAGGACATTACTCATCGGTGAAATTCAGCACATGGCGATTACGGTGCCGCGCAATAGACTATCCCGCGGCTCCCGTTACGAGGCTTCGGAAGGATTTTTGCTCATTCGCTCGGGCTATCGGAGCCGAGTAATGCGCGGAGGCGCATAATACCAGGCCGTTATCTGTCCTTTCAATGTACCTCGTATCTCCGGCTCTGGTTTCAAGAACCTCCTCCCTCCTTCCCGTCCCCGGGAGGGAGAGAAGAAAGGGGAACGGGTTGCGTTGAACTATCCCGGAGAGGGTTACGAACCGACTTGAACGAGCGTGCCTATCTACCGTGACCACCGGCGATAGGATAAGCGGCGCTCCGGACTTCCTACACCGCTTTAAAATTACCCGCTATAGGAACGGAGACAATTAGCATTGCCTACGTAGGCAACGCACACGCCCAAGGAAGAAACGGGTGATAGCGCTCGAATCGCGCGCTACCTACGCCGCGAATCGCGATATATACGCGCGCATTGGCGTAATTATCTTTAACTAGGCCAGAAAGAGAGAGAGAGAGAGACAGATAACAACTTCAAACTACTGTTTTCTCTGATAAAGCACGGAAATATGCATCGCGGTAATTTTTAAACGTAATGTAATTTTTATTTCGAAGCGACTTTCTCTCATTTTCTTTCGAACATTTCACCAAATTGCAAGCCGATTCTGATTAATCAGTGGGATTGATGATGACAAATTGACGGCGCGTATGTACGTACGTTCGGTCAATTTTGCAGTAGCGCGCTTTTGTTACGCCTCCATCTCGCGCGAATGTGAAGTGATTAACGGTACATATTGGAGTTATTGCCATTGATTCCTGTGACCTTTCGCCGACGTGGAGCGGGAAAAAAAATTCAAAGGTCGCAAGACAGATTCGATCGGAATGAATGACGACTGAGTGGCGTGCTGAGCGTGGTCACAAAGTTAATTTAAATATCTATTTATAAGAGTGAGAAAGAAAAAGAAAGAGAGAGCGAGAGAAAAAAGGACAAAGACAGTTAGCGCCGGCAGACTGGGAAAAAATTCTATAATCTTCGATTTTTATTTTCTGCAACATATATGCGCGTTGTAAAATATACCGACTGTCATTAAAGATAACGAGAGAGAGAGAGAGAAACCTCCAAGGAAAACCTTAATTAATTGCGGGATGAATTGAAGAATGTATCTAAGACGGTGTGAGTTAATTTCTTCTATCAAAGTTCGAGAAATAAATGTGTCACGTAGCTATTTCACAATCAATCGCGCATACAGCAGCGTCGTTTAGTTTCAGAAATAACCAACGCGGAGATGTTTCATGGTAGCTATTAAGGATGTCTGATTAAAAGATATCTGATTAATCCGATTAAGAATTGCTCGCGGCGGAACTAATGATCTTGGAATCTCTGCGCGCGCGGGATTGGTCGGGATTGGACGTCACGATCGCGCTTATATTCCTTCGGGCCGTGTGTGTGTGTGTCTGTCTGTCTGTGTGTGAAATATTTCACTCCGCGATAAAACAAGAGCCGCGCGATTCCGCAGCATTTCGCCGCAACCGAATCCCTCGTCTTCCGTCCTCGCGAGGCGAGTTTCCTTCTCGTGTTTCTCCTCCTCGTCGAGCGAGGAAGACGACGCTTTTATAGGAGAAGACGCGACGACGCGTGACCCTTATATGAAAGCTCCCGCGGAGATGACTTTTCGCGCGTGCAAAAGTGTGTCCCGCCGCTTCGAAATAATGCCGATGAATCTCTCTCTCTCTCTCTCTCCCTCTCTCTCTCTCCCTCTCTCTCCTCTCCTTTGGATAGGACGCCCCGCCGCGCGGGACCGAAAACAGCGAGGCGCTGGACCGAGAGGAAGAGAGGGGAAGGCTCGCAGAGAGCTTCGCGAAGAGCAAGAAGGACGGAGGAAAGGGGAGAAAAGAGAGGCGGAAAAGAGAGAGAAACGCCGTGGAGAGTATTCGATATGAAATATTCCCCGACGCGCGAGCGCGCGGCTAGAGTAACTCTATATTATTATCCTCTTTCACACCTCCCTGCACTTCTATGCGCCGCGAGAAAACCTTGGCACAATCAACAAGAGGCGGCCCATTGTCTCTCATTGTCGTGCCTCGTGCGGATACACGCAGTCGAGAGACGCCGGGAGATTTTTCTGTATCCCTTCTGTCTTCCACACACTCTCTCTCTCTTTATCTTTCTCGTCGTGTTGTCGTGTCGAGGCAGAAGTTATTATTATTCCCCAGGCCGCGGGTATTAATTGGGCCCGACACAGGTCCTAATTAGCACATCGAAACTGCGTCGCGAAGTGCACACACGATCACGTTCTTCACGTCTCAAGACACAGCCGGAGAAATCTCGTCGATTAATGCTGTTTTTATCGCTCGTGTTATAAATAAAAAAAAAAAAACAAATATTACTATCGTCATAAAAGTTAGTTATGCTAAGTTGCAATAATTATTTTCTGACTAAATCGTCTTTTTCGCAATGGATCTTTTTAAATTCTTTGAGGTAAATTTCACGAGATGAATTATTTAAATTTCATAAGGATAAGATATTTTATTTTATAAGGTAAGAGATAAATTGAGTATTTTTTTATGTGTGAAATGCAAACCAAACATCTTACAAGCGTCTTGTTTTTGCAATTTGATTCGAGTTTTCGAATGTATACTAATTTACATGCTTGAAATATTTATATTTGCACGTAAGCTATCTTAAGTCCAAGTTAGATCATCACGATCTTTAATATTTGTTTTCACAATAATATCGTTCTCTCTTCTTCTTCCTCTCTCTGTCTCTCACTCTGACGCGTATACGCGTTTGTTCATTACCGGAGAGTTATGATTATTCTTTGCGCGAGTTATAATTATCTTGTGTGTGTACGAGATGAAAAACTTTCAGCGGAAACACGCCGAGATAAAATCACGAGATGTCACGATGACGTTTGATCGCAATTCAACAAACAGCATGAATTGTTTGCGGCTGGGAAAGGATTTTTCCGACCGCAAAAGCAGGACAGTTTTATTTTCAATTTACGAGTTGGGAAAAAGCCGCAGAACATGACAAACCCTTCGAGCGCATAAACGTTGGGATAAAAACTTAATTTCGAAGCGCGAATGTTTCCTCCCATCTCTTCTGGAAGGGCTGCAAACGAGGCAGGTCTTCTTCTCGCCGGCGCAAAAATAGCGGGAAAACGTGTCTGTCTGTCTGTCGCGAGTGCGGTCGTTGAATCGCGATTCGTTCGGCCATTGTGCGTACCTTCACGGCGATCCATCAGCTTCGGCGCGCTCGTCTCTCTCTCCGTATTAAATAATTCAATGAGACGACTCGTTTTCTGCGGGCGAAAGAAGCGCGCAGGTATAGCCTCGGTGGTAGCGGTCGAAAGGTAAAGCGGTCGGAAAAAAAAAAACAAAAGAAAACAAAAACAAAAAACAAAAAACAAAAAAACTCGAGAGATACCAAAGCACGCCCGAGGTGATTCGATACGTGACATCGCTCGTTCACGAGAGATCGTTCGATGCGTCGTCGTCGCGTGCTTTTTCCACGCTTTGTCGCGAATTGTCGGCGAAGCCGTTATATGGCGATATCGATGCAAGAAGCATCCCCTGGTTTCAGGAATCGCTCCCGTCCGCGCTCCCTTACGTTCTGCGCGATAACGCGGCCCGATATGGCGTTTCCCCATGGCTCGGAATTGCATTAAGATAAACGCGTCGCGTTTTCGCGAAAGAAGTGGACGGCAGGTTTTTCCGTAATTTACGGCGCGGTTGACGAACAATCGAAAGCGCGGTCGAAGAATATAGAAATAAAAGGGAAGCGCGAGAGAAG
>QVOA01020975.1:0-58397 GCA_014825685.1 Pseudomyrmex cubaensis
TATTTTTGAAATATCGAACTTTCAGAAGAGTCGAGAGTTTTAGCGAGAGCTTTTTTCCCCGCTATATAACTTATTCAACGGAAATTACAAGAATCGCGTGCGGATGGGGATCCGAGGCCGCGGATGTGAAACTCGCGATGAGGAAAGCATCACGAAGCGAAGAGGGGTCGAGGAGGAGGTGGAGGCTCAATAGGTGACCTTGGGCGAGCCGGAGAGTCCTTTAAGAGAGCCGAATGGTCAACGTTCCGGGGACCTTCGGAGTCTCGTAGTCACGGACGGCCAAACTGCATCCAGACGCTCCCAATAAAGCTCGCCTTCCTTCGGTTCGCCTGCATTCGCAGCAAGGCGAGAGAGCGCGGCGCGCGAGTCCGCTTCGTTTTCGCGCTTGCTCGCTCGCCCGTTGCTCGGACTCGCTCGCGCTCTCGCGGTCCGGCTGCTCCGATCTCTCCCTACGTTCTTCTTCCCCCTTTCTCGTTTCCTTCTTCGTCTTCTCGCTGCGAGTGAGACTAAATCTGGATCCTCGCGAAATCCAGAAGAATTCTTTCGGATGCTCGCAAATCTCTCTCTCGTTGAGCGACTCGCGTTTCGAGGCGATCGTCACGCGCGCCCGATTTCGCAAACAATTCACGGTCGGACCGATGACGTGAACCGATGTACAACCGCAATTACACGGTTAACCCTTTGCCGCGCACTTCTCAGGCTCTGATGTATAGGGATCGTTATCCAGTTTGCATCACGATCGTTTTTTTCGCGCGAGGAGCAGAAAAAGATCCTAGAGACAGATACTCGCGTTCGTTAATTAATTTAATTGCGCGCGTAAATTTTATTCTTTTCGACGACAAAAACGAAAGCAATTGACGCGCTAATGACGTTTTCGGCAACACTCTGCGAAAGATGAATGTTTTCATAAATTAAGGAAACGTGAAAAAAAAAGTATATGCGACGCGCCATTATTTATTCGCTTTGACGCGGTTTCAATTCGCGAAATCGACTGTAATCGGATTAATGTCTTTATTTATTACATTCGAAGTTGGCTAATTGCGGTGATTGTCTGTGTTTTTTATTTATACAGAAAAAAGATTTATTTAATAGATAGTTTGTATATTTAGATAGTTTTTATGTACTTGGCGTATGATGTTTTCTTTTCTAAAGACTTTTTTTAAAGGTTTTTTATTATCCGTAATAATTTTGTTTTTTAATTTTTCTCAAAGCTAACACATTATTATTTCTGTTTAATTAACGATTTTATTACGTGCCGCGATTTTATATTCGCACGTGCGAAAAGCGCGCACAACGTTGGCAGCTCCGATGACTCCATCTCGTTTCCCGTCCTTGAGAGAGGTTTTTTTTTACAAGTACAAGCTTACCCTCAAACGCGAGCTCAACGCATGACGATTGCCTTCGAAAAGGAGATGCAATAAAGATAATTGTATTCCCATTCGACACAGTGACGTCAGTTTCGATTACACGCTCGCACGTAATGACGGCCACTGTTTCACTACGCGCTATCATTTCGCATCTATCGATCGCCGCGCGAACAGCGTGCGTAATTTTGTTCGTAATCACCGCCGTAATCACGAGCCCGTAAATCCTCCCAATTCGTGCCGTTTTACCGTCGAACATCAATTAACCGTCGGAGAAAAAATATTGTTATGATCTCTCTCTCGAGGAAGGTTTTATCTCGGTCGAAAAATACATTGTTGGTGAATGACATCGTTATGGCTGCGTATCGCGGCGATAAAAGAAACGACGCGCAGAAGAAACGAGAACGGAGGGATAAAAAGATTTCGAGAAAGCCGGCGCGCAATTTATATTCGATAAATCGTATCGCGCCGCAAAGTGTTCGGCGAAAAAAAAAAAAAACACTTGGCGGGAAAGATGAAATATAAATTGTGTAACAATCAACAACGGCGCGTTATCGCGGGCGAATAAGGTGATACAATTCGGATTCGCGCGATCGTTTCGAGGGCGAAACCCCTCGCGCGATCGATAATCGTCTATTTTCGTGCGGTGCGAGTTGCGAAGGGGAGAGAAAAAGGGACGGGAGGATGAGAGAGGAGGAGAGCCCCCGTCCGTCGGACACTTTGTTTATCTACGTGGCGTTGCAGAAAGGCAGTTGGTTGCAGTTGGCCGCGAGCAAGATGTGGCGGTAATAGCCGAAGGCCAAGTCAAACGCGAGTCGATGACTCCCTTTCTTTTCTGGTTTCTCGCTCTCAGCTGGCCGACGACGACGACGACGACGACGACGACGATGGCGGTGCTATACGGATCAATTCAGGGTCGTAACGATCCACCTCGCGCCATCCTCCGCGGTCGTCTTTTTCTCGGAACACGCTGTGAAGTAGGGGGCATGTAATCTCAGGGTCGCGTTTTCGCGGTGGACGAACGTGAAGGGGAAGGGCGCGGCGCGGAGGAGAGAAGTCGGTTGTAAAATAATTTTGAACCGAGGAAAACTGGTCGCGCGTATTTATTTACGGTCCACGACGATATTTCTCTGTTCTTTCAAACTTCTCTGGGAGTTTAAAATTTTTTTCAAATAAAAATATTAAGTGAGAAACGAATAGTTTTTTTTTTTGTTTTGTTATTTTTTACTTTTACCCTGAAATGTCTTTGTTGAGAGTACGATTGTAATTTGTCGGGAATTTATTTTCATAACCTTCGTCGTCTCCCTCTGTCTCCCAACACGCGAATGCGCTTATCCTCAAGATGGAGACATCGCTCGTTGATTGCGTCCTTTGCGGACGGCATTTTTTCCGCTGCGAATGCTTAGATGTGTACGCGCGCGCGTTTGACAACGCGAGAGGAGGAACAACTTTCAGGAGAATTGTCGTCGTCGTCGTCGTCGTCGTCGGAGAAAGTATTTTGTGTGGTCGGCGCGCATTGCCACGGTCGTCCTTCCTCTCGGCAGCGTTGCACACACAACGCACGCTTAATGATGTCATTGACTCGCGCGAACGACTCGCGCGCGAACCATATCGCGAAACCTCGCGCCGCCGCCGCCGCCGCCGCCCGGGCCGGATACGCTCCCGGAATAAATTATTCGGCGCCAACGCCGTCGCCCGCTGCATCGCCGAGGCGGCCGGGCAGGTGCGATACACGCTAACGAATGCGCGCACGAAGTCATGCGCGAAGTGCACTTTAACGTAGTGTGTAATTCAATGAGTGGAATCGAGAGTTTCACGGGCCGCTGCGCCCGTTAAAATAACGAGATATTAAGACGCTTCTTCTCGAAAAATATCTCAAGTTCACGCGTGTAAAAATATTTAATCACATACCTGATACGCTCTATGTAAAATATTTCTCTCTCTCTCTCTCTCTCTCCCTGTTCGAAGAAGTAGAATTTTAATAGTCGAAAAATAATTAGAGATTTGTGGACGTTACTCGACATTTTGAGTTACTTCAAAATTCTTCTCGTTATTTTTGTCGATCCGTTGCGTGAAAAAAATTGTACGCATTTTTTATCTTGTACACAGTGTGTAATAATTTGTTTTATCCAAACATATTGCAAAATACGTGATAAATACGTTTTAAATGATCGCAGAATTTTTTGGCATTCGAGTTATTTTTTACTTTAGACGAAAAACTGTGCGATCAATAATGTATCCGTTTATTACATTGCGCCTAAAAAAAGCTACGGCTGTGGCTCTTTCGAGGTGGGCTCCAGTTAGAGTTATCGCGAGAGTCTCTCTCTCTTTCTCGTTCTCATCCAGCGTGATCGGCGGAACGCGGGGAATAGAGGGACGAGAGTGTGGCATCTCTCGTTGAGAAGACGGGTGAGGAAAGGAGGGGAAAGGGCGACGAGGTAGGGGAACGGATCGGTGCAGCGCAGCGGCAGCAACGATGCAATTAGGCGAGTTATGCGGAATGACGTCACACTTCGGTCCGGGGTAACTGTGCTGAGTCAAGGACAGGCCTGCCCAAGGTTCTGCCGAGCGACCCCCTCCCCTCCTGACCTCCTCCCCTCGCCTATCACGCGGAACCCTCCTTTCTACCCCCGTCGCAGCGCGAGTTTTCTCTCTTTCTTTCCTTCCTCTGCTTTGCCCTCCTCTTCTTCCTTCTTCCATCCGTGGGTCCTTCTGCGTCCTCGTGCGCGCAGCCTCGTTGGTCTTCTTTGTTGTCCGCGCGAACAAAGTGCATTGCCGTTAAGTTAAGTCACGCCCGATCGAATGATCGTCGCGGGCGAGATAGCGCAAAACGACGGAGGAAGAGGAGGAGGAAACCGCAGCCGGGTCGATCGACGTAATCGCAGAACCGATATTATTAGGGGGAATTCGGTGCGGTCGGATCCGATCGTCTTTCAGGCTCTTTAGAAAGAGGTCTGTTGGCGCGTTTTCTTACGGCGAGAGACGAAAACCCGAGCTAAAAATGCAGAAACGCAAAATATTGCATAGTGTGTGGTCTCTTTGTTTTATACGGTAAATATATTCCGATTTTTCGAACACACACACACACGCGCCCGCGCGCGCGTGAACTCCACGGCTTGGAAAAGCAACGCGCGACAAGATAGAATCGTTGTATTTTCGCTTAAACGAAATTAATACCCAAGATATTTTGTTATATACATCGGCATCGAAATAATCGACGGTCGCAGACCGTCTCTCGCCTTCGGAGGGTTCGGACTTTATTTCTCGTTTCGGAGATATAGAGAGCAAATAAACGCAAGTGGTGGAGCCGACAGTGCGCGAGAGAAGTCGGCCGGTTCGCCTTGGAGGCGATCGCGTTTAAGACACATCGATTCGTGATGCTGCTCGCTCGTTGCTTCGCGGTCTCTCATCACGAGAGATTCTCGGCCAAATATAATTCGCGCCGAACGGTCAGTTCGGTCGGTCGCGCGTCCACCAGAAAAAAACCCGGAGTATTATTATCGCGATATGTACACGCGCGCGATATTGCGTCACTGTAACTCTTTTTATCTCGGGTGTTTGTCATTCTAGTCACCTCGACGGTGTTACCTTTTCGCACAAAAATAAAAAAAAAAAAAAAAAGAGATCATCGAACGCGTTTTCCTCCCCCGATCCCGCCGCCGCCGTCGGCACACGTTTTTTCCTTGTTGTGACGTATCGCGCGGAGCGATAACCGCGGGCGCAATCTTTTCTTTTTTTTTGTGTAGATTCTGGCCAGATAAAATTAACGCGCGCTTGCACAAGTGCAATTGCAGATACGTAATGCGCCTCGCTATTGCTTTTATTCGCGTAACATTCTTGAAAACAGCGGCCGTGTTGTGCGATACTTTATACACGGTAATGTCAATAATTTAAATATTTTCCTTATTTCTCTCTCGCGCAAACATATTTTACGTCGAATGTCAAGGAAACTTGAATCGAAAAACAGACTTTTTGATAGAAAGTACTAAAAAAAAAACTCTGAACGCGAAACTGTTACACAAAAGTTCTGATTAATTGCGGTGAAAGTTCACTAAAAGACATGAATTAATAAATAAAATTATTACTCGACAGATTTATATTGTTAATTCAAATCCACGAGTTCGTTAATTAATTAATTAGGTTCTCGATTGAGAATTGTTTATGATTACAAATTATGAGAACTGATCTTTTGTAAAAACGTTAAACATTGTGTAATCGTATTTTGCATTGAATTACACGGCCGTTATCGCGGACGGATACATTGCCGATAACGTTTGCTTTGAAATAACTTTTTTTTTTGCAAATAAATCGAGCGTGTGTGTGTGTGTGTGTCGTACAAAGAAACATTCTTTGGTTATCGTAATGACACAACACGTTCCTCGCGCGAGGCAAGATAAAGTCATTTTCTATTTGATCGCTCTCAAGGAGAATCAAGTCGGTTTTGCGCTTAAACTCACGGTCTTCATTAAGCGTTCAGCCAATCAATCAAAGTAGATTATAAAAACAAAAATCTTCATCTATATAACGTGATTTATATTATTACTTCACTTTGAGAGCCCAGGAGCTTTCAACTTTATTTACAATTTCTCTTAGCGTGTTATTTTCCAGAATAACGCGCGCAAATTGGCAAAACGACAGCGGCGGCGGTGGCGGCCGTTCAACTTATTATTTCTGCCACTGCGGCTTATCGTTGTTTTTGCAATGTGGAACGTTATTTTGCGCACAGCGAAAAGATAAGTTCTTTTGCACTTTCCTCCCGGGCGGTAGAATTCTCCGCTTGTAATTAAGTTTCTGTCGTGAGATTAACGAAGTTGCAATCTTAATGAAACTTTCGCGGACGATTAAATAATAGCAGCGGCTTTTACCGTCGCGATTGCTGATTTCAACAATTTCCCGTTTACGACGTTTGCCACATGTTACGCGCGCGACCGTCGGAAAATTTTCCTTCCGCTCGATGCGGCGCAACGAGGAAAAACGCACAAAACAATTCGGTCGTAATTACATCTCGAGTACAACTGGAAACATATAAATCTTGATTATTTCACGTAGATTGTAGCAAAGTGAATTTTTTGCCCCGAACTCGCGACACGCTTTTTTTTCGAGAACAAGATTTGTTTTGTTTTTATAAAAAGATACAAGAAATAATTGTGTTTTTTTTCCGAGTGCAAAAGCAGTTAATTCTCTTTGCTCGGAATTGCACGCAACTGAATCGGAGATTTTCACATATATCTCCGTCCAAATATATACACGCGCTTCGCTATGTGTATTCTCTCCACGTAATTCGTATTTATAGACGATCATTTTTCTCTCTTCGATAGCACAATGCGACTTCTCACGAGAAGAGATTAGATTTCCACGGTGCAATTTTATGATAATCGCGTCTATAATCGCGCTAATACACCGCGATGCGCGCGAGTAAGTACTGAAATTCTATGTCAGGGACAATCAACCTTGAATTAAGCCCACCTGCGATGTGCGGCCAACCCAATTATATATTTATTATTTGCTACGTAATATCGCGCGGTTGTGTGGCCCTGATCCGACCGCGGCGCGCGGCATGCAACTCTTGTATAATCGGCCATTATGTAATGGCGACGACGGAGGCGGTGGTGTGTGTGTGTGTGTGTTGTATGTACGTATTTACCACGAGCTTGACAATCGACAATCCAGAGATTACCCCACCTGATCGCGTTGCATGCAGCTGGATCAAAAATCGCGTGATCCGGCCATCGATCCTCAGTCATGATAACAGCGAGTTGTTAAGCTGCGTCTATTTTTGGCGCGGCGTCGCGCTTCGTGACGTTACGAAACGCGATAAAGATCGCACGAGGAAGATTCTTCGTATCGTTGAGACGCGGTTGTCGGGAAGATTGATATTCGGCAGTTTTACATTTGCGTATTGATTTTGAATCTTTTTTGTCCGCGCGACATCTCTTGTCCTTTTAAAAATCATTAAAAGTAAATTATGCGTCATAACTGTTTTTCCGTCAAATAAACAACAACAAGACACTTGAAGAAAGATGTCAGAGAACAAAATTGTTTTAATATTTCAGAATCACATAAACTGCGTCAGGCAATCGATTTAATCTACGATTAGAATTAAATATAAGATCAATAAAGTGACGCGAAAAGATAAATATAATTTAGACAGTAATCATTTCAAAGAGGTCTGTAATAGAAAACAGAGTAAACAAGTAATTGAACTTCAATCCGTGATATAATAACGGAGCTATAACAGCGTTATGATTTCACGCGACCGCAATGCCGCTGTGTTTTAATTAATTCTTTATTGGACTCGCCCGTTTCTTGTCATCCGCGGAACGCGGGCGTAAATCAACCGTGATCGATCGTATACGGTCGTTGTTTGTTACGTATGTATGTACGTTGTGCAGTGTCGAAGGTGAGACAGCGAATTAGACACGGGAGCTGACACCGCGATAAAATCGCCAATGACATTTCTCTTATGTGTGTTCGCGCGCAAGACACCGTTGTGCGTCTTACACTCATACATGTGTATACATTTTATCTCGCCGCGCGCGACAGCCTCGCTTGTAACGGTATATCCGTGTGTGCGATGAGAAAAAAAAAAGAGACATATTTCTTCCTCTTCTTGCAACGACTCTTTTGTAAAAACGCGATACACAATCCTTCCCGCTCCACCGATTCGTTATCTCTCGCCTTTTATTCCAGCCATTGTTTTTCAATATACGCCGTGAAACGCTCGATTTGATCGATAGCAATAATTCTCGACGAGAGAATTGTTACGAGAAAATTATGCACGCGCGCGAAAAATAGTGTCAACGAGATAACACGCGTTTTGATTATTACACACAGAGAGCAGCACATGATCGCGACTGATGTCTCTCGAGTTACGAACGCCGATTATTCGTCGGATACGGAACACGTTACCTTGTGCGATGTGTCACATATTCTTCTTGTTTTGTTTTTTTTTTTTTTATTTTTTTTGTTTTTTGTTTCTTTTAACCGTCGCGCGCGACGGTGTTACATAAAATAATTATAACAGCGTACATATGTTGGTTGCATAAAAATAGTAGCCAAGGTGTCGCAAAAAGCAATGTCGCGATTACAATTTTAAGATTCAATTCGATAACGATCGAGACTAATTAAAAATTCCATGTTCTGACAAGATATTCTCATCTTTTGCCTCGCCCAATCGCGCTTGCGGTTAAACAATTAATCTCTTTTTATTATATTCTTGTTTTTACATCGCGTCGACTATATTTTTCTATTTGGAGATAAACAAGTAATTGAGAAATTAACGAAAAACATTTTACACATTTCTAATGTGTCTTTTCGCGACACATAAATCGACGCGGTTTTTGTTTGTCGCCGAAAAAAGCGCGTTGATTTTTTTACACGCGGAACTAAAATATCACACAGGTGGTTTCATGCGCGCGTTACGTCAGACTCGCGATGACGTGGGTCAAAGAAAATTCTATCGCGACGAGAGCACAGAAGGAGTATGTGTGTGTATGCGTGTGGCGAAGGTCGATGTTCTTTTTAGCACAAATGGTGGAACTGTACGTGTGCGTTTGTGTGACGGGAGAACCAACAACACAATGACACGACGCTAATACACTTCGCGTATACTATCGAAATATCTTATCTTCCGCAACTATCGCTTAAGTGACGTAAAGTCTATCGATCTAACGCGAATCGCGGTAACCTTGTTCTCTATGTATTCACAGGTTTATCTTTCGATTAATTATACACAACGTGACATTACGCTCGCCGGCAATCGAATTGAGAGTCTCACGCGAATTTCATGAAAATTCAGGTCACTTGTGTGCCGTGGAGATTAGCTGTAGGCAGAAATCTTACATGTGAGAATCGAAAAAAAATTTGATGATAAAAATTTGAAGAAGAATCTTCTTTGAGTGCTTGATCAGGAGATTCATTTTACGTGGCGAGGGACACGTAAGCTCGCCTTTATCTCGTTTATGAGTCATCAGCCGGAAGAACGGTTGCTGTGCAACAAAATGACACCAACTCAACACTGACCATTGATCACCTCGTTTCTCATCCATCGAGCGTACGATTGTTCAGACGAGTTTTCTGTTTTTGTCGATTGTGAATTGCGAGAATTAATACTCGAGTATTTTCTTTTATAATAGTCTTCTCATAATTTACAAAGCGTATTGATTATATTAAAATGACTATTGGCTTTCTATATTACTTCCGTGTAGAAAAATCTGGGAAATCCCTGATCGCGGGAAACCCATTTCGAAGAGTTTTATCTATTTCCGGAGAAAAATCACATAGACAAGTTTTATCTCGTTTCAAATCTAATACATTTCACGCTTTTATATGTAAGCTGAGTGTGACTTGCTAAAAAGAATGATAAAATTTGTGTTGCGCGATTTGTTCTTCCCGATCGGTTCTCGCTCGCTCGTCTGTTCCGAGAATAAAAAGGCTCCCGACATTCGCCGCTTTTCCGGTCGTCGATTTTGCATTCCCGCCGATTCCATGTCCCACTGGTCTACTCACCCGTCTAATTCTATTGTCGTGCACACGACACGGTAATACGGTATTGCTCGGCGACTACATAAAAGGAAGTCGGCGGCGGGGCGCTAAACGACGTCTATTTCCGGCTGCTTTTCTCCGGCCCTTTTGCTTCGTTTGCCGCGACGCCGTTAATTGGAGCGGAGCGCGTTTTCGAATTCCTTCGATTCCTCTCGTGTTTTCTGAACGCGACGACGCGAGCGTCAGCGACGTGGCACGTCGGCTATTTCGATCGTACGGAAAACAAAAAGCAAAAAACAAAAAAAAAAAAAAACGTTCAGAGGACGGCCGAGTTTTTCCCACACGTCGATCTCTCCGTCGAGGCGCGCTCGTTACGTAAGTTATTTAATTGCATATGCGATAATCGCGAGAGATCGCGCGATGAGCGGAGAAGCGATCCTTGGCTCGTGCCAACGTGTGATGTAATTACACGCTATTTTGTTGCAACGCTATTCTGAAATGATAGCTGATCGCGGCGCGATTTCGAACGAACAATGTACTATTTAAAGCGCAATTGAGATTATTATCCTTTGCGCGTCTTATGACTTTACAATGACTTTTCGTTAATTTTCTGCAATTGTTTCTATTTCTTGTGCGTGTATATTTTGCGCGCGCATTTCTAAAATTTATAAAAACTTTTTTACAATATATAAAAAACATTTTATATATATTAAATAATATTTATATATATTAAAGAATAATTGTGTTACGTGTTGTATGTGTGTGTGTGTGTATGCGCCGGAAATTCATATGCGGTTTCGTGTATAAGACGTAAAATAAAACGGTGCTTACACGGCGCGACGCGATTACGTTCCTTTGTGCAATCGGATTACCGCTCGCGAATAACAGCAACACCTGCTGTGACGACAATCGAATTTCCGTCGACGCGACGCAACCGCGGCGGCGATGACGACGCGCGTTTGTCGCGAATTTCACCGTCGAATGCGGGAATCACCTACTTCGCGCGCTCGTTTCGAAGACGAGCGTGTGCGTTACACGCGGAAGAAACGAGACGACAATAAGCTTCGTTCGTACGTACTTGTGCGCGCTCGGTGTTGTTCTCGGCGAACGATTGCCGAGAGCCGATTTCGAAACGGTACATGCACGAGCGAATAAACAAATTTGTTGCGCAATTACCGTCTAATGCCATTGCGCACACGTATTGCGCGCCCTATCGCCGCGCGATAATCGCCGATGACGCGCATTCTTAGTCCCTCGTGAACAACGGCGTTGTTCTCTCTCATGAATATACTCGCGAAAACACATCCGATTTCTCCGTTCAAGTGTCGCGGAGAATGAAAACGATTGTTAACCCTAATTCTGAGAACCTTTCTTTTGTTCAGCGTCTGTCAAAACTCTCTTCTCAAAAATCATTACGAATAAATTACGTAAGAGAACTATTTATTTATTGTTTTTCAAAACAAAACAACAGAGAACAAATTAGTAAACATCTGAAAGAAGACGTGTCAGAATTTTTGCAAAATTGCTTAAACACATTTTAAAATCAAATATAAAATGCGTCAGACTCAATGTCAGACAATGTTTGTGTTGCAAAAATCAACTAATTAAAAATTTAAGTAGATTTAAAATTAGACCGAGAAAATGTCAGACAAAAGAATTTTGATACATTATGCAATACGAATTTTCAAGTTAAAAAATCTTAAGCACTGTGTACGCACAATGTGCGTACACAGCAAACCGGAAACAAAGAAATTATTTTCTGAGGAACAGCACAAATATCTAATCTAACGATTATTTTATTTTTTACCGGAGGAAGAAGGAGAAGTTATAAGTGATCATTACATTGTGTGTTTGCAACGACGAGGATTGTAATCATTTAAAGCTTCCTCGTGATTACGTTATTGTGTCGTCGATAAAACTAGCGTTATCGTTTTCCAACCGCGATAACAATCTCTCACATATAAAACGTATGAATTCTAATAGAATTCCACGTGATTTTTTGTCTCGATCGATCTCGTCTAACAAGTACTTCGGTGCTGTAATGGATGATAAGCGCGCGCTAGATTTTTTTTTTTCTCGACGCAACACCGTGTGTCACTAATCTCTGTTATCGTTCGACGATGATTAATCGGTCGAGTAATTTCAATAACACAAAACATTTGGACTTGACAAAGGTGCGTCTCTCTGCGCGATGATGAAACATTCGATGGTTATTTGCCACCATATAGGCGCGATTACGTGTAACGTGCAACATAAGTATATAGGTATACGCGCGTTATCACAAGCTGCAGCTTGTGAAATCGATCAAGAAGAAGAGCGCGACTCGATTTTTTTCGTTTTACACAAGTGTAATAATAAAAACACTTTTTAAATACGTACGCTTATATATACAAAAAAAAATACTTTCTGACTTTTAATGCGCACTTGTGTGTGCACGTAACAGCAAAAATCAATTTTTAATGCGAGTGAGTGATTGTTTAAATTGGATTTTTCCATAGACACGTTATAACGCGTGTTCGGCTTGATTTTTTACCCTTTTTACGTCTACTCGGATTTTCCGATAATTTGTTTCTTTCTGAATCGTACTCTGAATATCCTGCGAGACGCGTTTTCATTCGCGTTACAAGAAACTAGTATCAGAGCGGTAATTGTTATCGCCGTATCGGATGACCTATTTGCCTCAAGGCTGCACATAATGCGTTCCGTAGCTCGTTAGGGAGAGGAGAGGTTTCACGTTGTACGTCGTAAAGATTACGCAATAAGATGAAACGAGGCGATATTAGCTCTAATCTGTTGTATAATATTTGTTTGAACACGCGTGGTTAGGAGAGAGATAAAACCTACTTCAAGGTATCGCGCGCTTTATTTGTAGCCCGCGCGAACGCGTCAGAACGGTAAACCGCGGAAGAGAAATAATAGTGTGCATCGCGCACACAATTACGTAACGCCGCTCTCAAAACGCATCCTATATGATCTTTGGAATAAGGTCGCGCGCTTTTTCAATATTTACGAGTGAATTTCAAGTAGCGGCGACATAAATTCGCTGCAAATAATATTCACAAACTCAAAGCAAAGCTGATGCAAGTAAGCTAAATCGCTTTTTTTTTTCACAGTAAATCTTTAAATTATACGGCGAGCGTATTATTAATTTAAAATATATTTTATGTATACACAATAACTGTATAATTATGTCAAATATCGGCACAATAATGGCATTAATTAAACATGAAAAAAAAATTTTGCTGAAATAGCAGCAAGATTATTATACGATCAACAAAAAAACTTTACTGAGCCTAAAATTTGTTACGTTGCCAACAAAATCTTTTGTTAATGAAATCGAAAATTCAGTAAACTTAGCAAATTGTTTTTGCTGGCCATATAATAGCAAAACTTTTTTTTCCGTGTACATTTACATATAAATTATAGATAATTGAAAAAATTACTTACAGAGAAAAATAGCACAACGTTCTCGACTATTATTATTAGATTTTGTGTCGTTAATTATTTCTTTTCATCGTTCAATTTGCATTAAACGCTGCTCCGAGAAGTTCGAGAAACGAATTTTAGTCTCCGTGTAACTGCACGAGCGGTGCGCACGTAACGCTCTATTAGTTTTCATAATTAGATTTAGCGAGAGAGCCTTTCTGACACTCGAACGGCGTGCACTTCGCGGTTTTAGTGTGCCACGTGAAAGTTTCGATGTGCATCGGATCGCTTCGGTGAGCCGCGGCGGCGGCTATGTAACGGTTTCGAATCGTCGAAACGAGGCTAGCGCCGGAAAAATAGCGAGCAGCATCGGTAGAAAGTTGCGCCGTGCGGCGCATAAAGTCCCGTCTGCATAAGTCGCGACGTTACGTTGAGTGCAACTTTCTGCTCGCTCCGCATCTCGCGCAAACAACACTCAATGCAAATCTGTGCATGGATAGAGGCGAGGCATCAAGTTCGAATCGCGAATCTCGCGAGTATATCTCGCATGAACGTTGCCTTTGCGTATTATGTTTAGTAATTATTGTTTTTGTTTCCTTATTTTATTTGTTCTTTTTTTTTTATAATAAAACTAATTTCTTTTTAACGCGTTCAAAACTCGACTGGATAACCAGCCATTTTCGTTCTGAGCCGTTGTCATAATGATTTTCCTATACTATCTTTTAGTTCGCAAACTGTCACATGCCATATACAATGTTGCAGTTTTGTATTTTAATACAAATTGGCGAGATCTCTCGCCACGCTACTTGGCGGCAGATTCCGACACAAGGACAGCTTGAGGTAGGTCTGGACCAGGCGTGAGGAGAGGAACGCGAGAAGGGAAGGATAAGTGTCGGTACGACGGAATGGGAGGTTGTGCATACACGGTGAAGGTAAACGCGCGCAAGGATTCACACGACACTAGTGAGACGACGGAGAATCCGAACTTGAGGCGGGAATCGGCGGAAATCTGTCGGCCCAGATACAGAAGCGAGGAGGGAGAACGTCATCGTCGTTGCACTTTCTTCTCCCGCGCGACATGCGGACCTCGACGCAACGTGCGTGCGCTTCACCTTTCTCTTTCTCTTTAGTAGCGCGTGCCTGATGGCTTCCGACACGAGTGTCACGTTGTTGGCAGCGGGAAACGAGTAGCCGCGGCGTTTCGAAATCGTGGGAGGAAACCCGCGCGTTAATTTTCTAGCGTTAACTCCTAATTGAAGTTGTGAAACAAGTCACCTTGATTGGCGTTACAACAAAGTTTCTCAGGCTACTTGCTTCTGTCCCGCATTTCTCTCGAATTGGATCTTCGCGAGAAAAAGTTTCAACACTTTAAATATTTAATTAAGAAAAAACGCTGAATAGTAATTTATTTTTTTACACGCAATGTGTAATAATTAACTTTTACCGTTGAAATATTTCGCGTTTTGGATAATCATCGGAAATCGTCAGATTAAATTAAGCTTTTAAATTTTCTTTTTGAATCATACAATTTAAAAATTAATAGAATAGATAGATAGATAGATAGGTGCTTTATTTGTATTGCGCTCTGGGAAGCCCCCTCAAGCGCATTAATAATAAAAATAAAAATATAATAAAATAACAAAGTAGATAAAATAAATTAAACAAAATAATAAGTGTTGAAAAACAAAAGAAAAGAATATAAAGGACTAAAATAAAATAAAAGTAAACAATAGAAAAATAAAAATAAAATAACATAATAAAAATTAATAAATGAATGAAACTAGAGATTACCAAAACTAGAAAAAAATTTGGCGTTTGTTAATACGTAGTGATTAATATTCAAGTAAATTCATTGTCACTGTCAGAGTTTCTGCAATCTGTTGTGCGGGATTAATTGTCGCGCTTTCACCGTGAGAAATTTTTCGCTTCGCGTCCGGCGGCGGCCCCGCAATATCCTTGAAACGAAATTACTTCGCGACTCCGATTCGAGATTTATAAGCGAGGGCGTACGACGCGAGATACAATTTTCTCTAACATAATTACGGGTTTTTATGAAGGGGAAGACGGCGGGGGACGAGGTGGCTTTCCGCAGTCGAATGTATCGCGGCTATCGCGAAACGCTCGCGCTTGCACGCAACACTGATAACGACGTTTCTACAAGATGTTGTACGCACGCGAAGTGACGAAACGGCGGAATCTAAAGGAACTCGGCGACGAGATCCCTTCTCGATAGATCGCGAGATACGCGGCGAAATTACACGCGCATGTGTAAAATTTAATAATGTATCATAAAATTACGCAGTCCGATTCCGAGAGAGAACGTCGCGGCGAAATTATTTACGCCACGCGATTTTTATTCCCCGTCGTCTGAGAAAAGTCAATTCCTTTCCAAATGTTCGTATGACGCAAACTGTAGTTAGTTGGAACCTGAATGATTCTGAAAAGAAAATAACATATAGAAAGGGGGAGCTCTCTGTATCGAGGACAGAGGAGGGATCGGCCGACAAGCAGAACCTTCCCTCTTTCTCCGAGACCCTCTTCTCCGCTCTCGCGGGTCCTCTCTCTCTCTCTCTCGTTTCCTCCCTCGTTGCACTTCTCGACAAATACGTAACTACCAGCACGCGATGCACTTTCATAAAACTTTCAGCTTTCCATCGCCAACCAGCGATGCGAGCGGCGCAATGAAAAAGAAAATCCTCAAGTTTCTCAGGCGCGTGGGTGTGCACGTGTCGTGACATTCACCTTCTTCTTTTTTTCCCCTCGCCGTGAACTTAATATCTCGCGCCGAGTTTGTAAAATCTCAACATTTTGCCGTTAACTTACAAAATTCCGAGCTTTATTTTAAAAGTCTGTTAAGAGCCGGTTGCGTAAAAACGTTTCGGTAATAACTTTTATTAACAATTTAAATAAGCGAACCAGCTTTTCGAGCGTTAACAGCCGCACTGACCTTTCGCAAAGCTTGGGATTTTGTATTTCCAAATACTCGCGGAAAGCGTGTGAATTAATATTTTATATTTTATTTAAATATACCTGTTTGCGCATTACCGCGGAGATATTTTAGTACGTACACTTTTGGCTTTTGCAAATCGCGTTGGATTTGCGGAATAAATATGTGACGTGAGATAAAATTGCCGTGAACGCGCGCGCAGAAAGTACAGCGCGGGACGTTTTTGCGTTTTAACGAACGCGATTACGCGCGATTTCGCTAATCGATGATGACTTTCTCATGACGATGATCTGCGTAGAAAGGTGAAACCGCCGTTGTATCGCGAGGGGTGAGGAGGGGGGATTAATCGCGAGGACCGAGAGAGTACACGCGAACAGATATAACGATCTTCTTGACATAAGAGTAACGCAGAGGAATCGAAAGCGCAATTTCCTTGGCCGTGGCAACGGCGGCGAGCGCGAGCAATGATTTTCTCCGCGAGATTGTCTCACAGCGATTACCTAAATGATTATACATCCGCTGCACTTTCATCGCCGACTACGGCGATGTTACCGCGAGTTACTTTATCGGTAAAAGGAGACTCGCAACGACGATTAGCATTAGAGAAAGAGAGAAAAATCCGAGAGAGAAAGAAGCGCAACTCAGTCTAATGGAGAAAGTTTCCCCTACTCCTTTCTCTGTCTCTCTCTCTCTCTCTTTCTCTCTCTTTCTCTCCGATTACTTTTGCAACGCTCCATCAATGTCAAGATGAAAGGCAAAAATGCGCGAGAAGCGTAATACTTATCGTCATTTCGTGAGGAAATATTTCTCGCTTTAAGTAACAAGTGCTCTCACGCAAAGGAACACACATTAATTTGTTATATTCGCATTTGTGTTTCTCTCTTACAATGCATTTCTTCGCTTCGGGTATTTTTACACATGTGTGCGGCTTGACGAGCGGTTTCGCGAAGCGGTTTGAAAAGCGATTTTTCGAGCCGCACTTTTTCCGTGATCGATTTCGCGGAGCGGATGTTACAATAATCGATCGCGGCTGTTTTCACTGCAATGACCCACTTCTCGCGGCCGTCGCTTGCAGTCCGGCTCGTCGTTGCCGTTTACTGTTGCGCGCGCGTGCGATCTCGTATGCCGCCGCACCGAGAGAAAGTTTGGTCTCGAACGTGAAACCGTCGCGCGACGCGAGAAATTTTCACATCGCATCCTATCCCTCGCTGCGTTGCAGCGCCGTGACAGCCAGAGAGACACGTGAAACCGCGCGCGGATTCTTTCGCAGGAGATTTATCGTCGCCGAGCCACTTGCGAGAAATTCCCCGTGAATCGGCTCTTCTCTCGGCCTTTTTTGAGTTTTAGAAAATTGTTTCCTCATTTTTTTAAATTTTATTCTCTTCTCATACGTACTCGATGCATGAAATCATTACGTTTCAGTCAGTCATTAATTTCAACGCGAACGCTCGTTAGCACAACACGCGTTGCAAATTCGCGGAGGTGCGACATTTACAAATGGAAAAAGCAAACCCGGAACGAGAGTAACGTAACAGTGTTACACGCTATGGCAATGAACTCTTTCGCCTTTCGAAATCGCAATCGTTGGCGCGCGTAATTCACGCTCCGGTCGTTGTAACAAACGCGGCTGTATGACGCGGATATATCGCGCAGGTGCCAACGTGAAATTTTGAACGGCCGCGGCACTCTCGAAAAACTTTCCAAGGCAATGAACCTGGCCGTCGAACTTAACCGAATGGAACGAGTCCGCCCGGTTTTGTTTGAAGGACCGCGAGTTGCCGAATTCAAGTTCAGGGCCAGCATTGCGCGGCCTTCGACGGCCCGGCTTTTTCGGCCTCCGAGACTGTCGCCTTATTCTTAAATATAGACGAGGCTGTGTGTTTGTACATTCCGCCGCGAAAACGTAAAGATTCTTTTCCATCTGTTTCCTCCGCGTTTCGATAGTAACTGATTTCTATTTTTACAGAATTTAACTATTTTATTAAAAAATATTATTCAATTTGCTTTTTATTTATTAAGGAAGTATGAAAAGCTCTCGGTGTCTTAAAAAGTTAGAGACTGCCCGATTTTTTATCTCAAAGAAATTTCTATGTTCACACACACTGTTCGATATTGAATCGATTGATCACAACTCAAGAATTTAATATTAAAATTAATAAAATAATAATAATAATAAACTTAACTACGCAATTGCAAAATAGATACATTTAAATTTGCGGTACATACTATAACAAGTAAAGAGCAGCAGTACAATGAACGAAATTGCAGCGCAAATTAGTCCAACAATAATAACAATAGAGAAAAATAAATAGAATACAATAAAGCTTCTAACGGTAGAAAAACAATAGAGAATGACGTTTAGAGAATTGCACAATCGCAAGTGCGCAACAAAAGAACCTTTTATTTTTCAAGCAAAGTCGATATTTGAACGCAATTATTCTAATTGCGAACTCGCGTCGAGCGAGAGGGAAAAAAGCGCGCCCTGAATTGTGCTTTTATCATCAAGATCGCGATTTTCTCATTTCCGTAAATTTAACGAACTGGCATTCGAACGCTCGGCACGCGGAAGAAAGGATTGGAGAAGACGACAAATAGCGTATGGTTTTGCGGTGAAAGAGGCAGCGAGAGGTATCGGGGTCAAGTGCCACCACACTAGGCGGGTTCGCGCGCGCGTGCGATGAGACCTACTTTACTTAAACTAGACTGCGACAGAACCCGAGAGCGGCGCGTCATGAAACAGTAATATAGTGTTGCAAAGTGGCCGCTACGCCGCTTCTTCCATAATGTAATTTCACGATGACGATCGCGGTTGGGCCTTTCTAATCGTGGCCGTGTTTTCGAGCCGCGAGGGAATCATCCTCGTTTTACTGCCTCGTAAGTGTTACGTCGGGGCGTCGGATAAAATAGCCGATTGATATTCGATTTCTCGGAAATGTCACGCGAGATTCGTTCGGCTGGCGATATGGCGCCTGGATTTTTGTCCACTAATTATCGCAGGAATGAGGATGAATCACAAAAAACAAGAAAGATAATGATACACAAGCTGATTTCTTTATCTGAAAGATGACGGACTTTTTTCTTCTTCTTTCGTCATCGGACGTGTGTTTTGCGTCTTAAAACAAACAAATGATCGAAAACGAGAGATCAGACTCGAACGTATCTGTTTAGTCAGTCCATTAATAACCTATTCGGGTGTCAAGGTGTCGAGGACGTTTGGAATCAAATAACGATTAGATAATCGAGTCTCGTAACACCGAATATAAACCGTTCCGACCTGGATCGCGCTTGCTTTTACGATATTCCAGTTCTCCGATTTCGGCTCCGATTTGCTAATTCAACGTTCGTCCCGGTTTTTACAGGCGCGCGGCGCTTTCGAATCGAGTTTCCCATCGCGCAGAATCTCGCATACACCCGAGATAGTCGATCCTGGGAAACGTCATCTAGATGGATGATTAGGAGAGCTCCCGAGGAGAGAGAGAGAGAGAGGGGGGAATAGGCGTATCGCGAAAATGAGGAGAAAGTAGCGTCGTTACCGTGAAAAAGTAGATGATGGAATGTTGCTTGCGCGAGACTGCAGCGGACGCGCGTTGCGAGCTTTCACTCACGACGCGATCCGCCGTGACTATCGTCGGAATATTGTGATAAGACGCGCCAAGAAATATCGCAATTAGTTTAGTCGAGTGCCGTGAGATCAAGGGAGAGAGAGAAAGAGACCAGTTATTCCCGTGCCGATGAGACATTCGCGGTCTCTCGAGATACTCAATTCAAATTCCGGAATGATGAGTGATCCACTCGATTCGTATTGTAACGACCATTACGGATATATGGATCTTGAGTATTCATATCGCGAACGCTCGCGAGCCAGGGAAGAGAGAAGATTTCTTTTGAAAACGGCTTGTTATCTTGGCAAATTTCAAGAAATTTCAAGAGAGATCGAAGCAATATGTGGAGTATTACTTACACGTTATCCGAGATAATATATGCCACATACTGCGTATTAAAAGAGATGAATTAGACTTTTGAAAAAATATTGCAAAAATTTTAACTTTAAAATTGAATTTTTATAGCAACGCAATTGGACTAATATTTCATTCGTGAAATTATAGAAGAACAATTGTTATAATTTATCTCTCTTGAAAATTTGATTATTTAAAATAATTTTATACAATCGTATATCATTTGTTTTACTGTAACGCCGTTTTTTTAATTTGAAGAGAATTTGTCATCACCGCGATAAAAGAAATGAACCACACGCGTTTTCGAAAACCATATCTGGCGCGCGTCCGGATCTGTTTTGCACGTCGTCTTTTTTATTTAATTTCTACGCGCGCGCATCGAATGCATTCCTTTGTATACGATGAGAGAATATACGGGATTTATTAATATCTTTATCGAGTGTTGTCGATAGCGGAAACTGGGTCATGGCGGTCTATTCCGCGCTCCACTTTAATTTTATCGTCGCTTAACGCACGAATTCTGAAGCACGTGATAAGTGGATAAAACACACGTTCTGCACAAGCCGCGGAGAGTTCGTACGCACTCAGTCTACCAAGCTCGTCTCCCAAGCTTGTCTCCTTTTTTTTTCCTCACACTCTTTCTTTTTCTTTTTCGTAGACGATTTTATCCCGCGACTTTTATAGCGCAATCTCATTAACCGCACCAAGGCTTCTGCGGGGAGGTTCTCTCCTCGCTACGGTCATATTTAATTATAACGCCACAAGCGGGAGAGAAATCGTAGAGGAATTCGTTTGCGCTACTTGCAATCGCGAAATAATTTCGTCGTTTTTATATCATTTGGTAACATCGAGCTCTTCTCATTACTGCGCGTTAATAATAAATACAACTTTAGCTCGTGTTTTTGTGCATTTAAAGCGCGACGCTTATGACGTTAGAAGTCCACGTGATTGGATTGCCGCGAGGCAATTCCTAATAAAATTTCAATTCGAACGAAGCACATTGTGCGTCACGCGCTGATTTCTCTGAGAAGCGAAATAAATAAATACTCTTGCAGAAAAAGGCTCCTTCGGGGCATGAACGATGATCTTCGAAACGATTCACGCTTTCCTGCATTGATCTTGTTTTTTTTCGTCGAGAGTCACGTTTCAATATTAAAGTCGATCTTGCGTGCTCAATATATCGCGTATTAGTTCAAATACAATTTAAAAAAAAAATATTTTGAAAAGATCAAATACGACGATATCAACTGCGCAATTCGAAAATCACACACTGGGAAGACAGAAATCCGTCGTGGAAGTTTCTGCGGCGCGAATTTTTGCCGTTCGGAAAAGAAGGAAAAAGTAAGATGAAACGGGAAAGAGAGAACCTGCGGTTCCGATACAGACGGTTCGCTCGCCTTCACCGCGGAGAAAGTGCCGATCGCGGGCGGCAGGGAGAGTAGCCAAGAACTTCTAACTTTACGACAACTCTCCCATCGACCTCGAACGAGCGACGCGGTTCAATGTCTCTCGCGTCGCCGCGAGAAGGAAGAAAAACTTCGTCGAGCGCGGCGGCGCGAAAAATGTTTTTGCAATTATACACAGACGCCATCAAACGCCATTTCACGCCGTCGATTTTATTAGATAAGTCCGGGATTTTATAACATTCAGAAAGTTATAAAATTAAGACGCGTTTCTCGCGGTGATCTGAGAAATGTATATCTGAGATAACATAAAGCGAGTTTTCGAGACGCCGATTCACGACTTTCTCTCCGGCGATCGTAATTGTGTGGTCATAAGATGTATTATTTATATACACGGCAACCGGGAGAATTTCGCGCGAACGCAAATTGTTTTCGGGATAGCGGGAGAAAAGATCTTCCTTGCCGCTCGCATTCGCATCTGTGTCACGTTTTTGAGAGCGAAAGAATTCGTCGTCGTCACGGCTTTTACCGAGAAGATCGCGTTCACGACCGATGGTACAATTACGAGTCTTCTTCGAGTCTTTGTTGCGGTCGTGAATTTACTTTCGTGAAGCTTTCTTTGAGACCGGCGTTTTATTATTATCTTTACGTAAAACGCATTTTCAGCGGAGATCAAAGAAAGTTTGATTTTTGCCGCGTAACGTGTATGATCTCGTTATCTGCGAAGAAAACATTTAACACGGAGCGATTAATCTCTGAATGCGTTAATCTCGTACATTGCGATTGCACAATATCTGAATGAAAGTTCAAGCGAGGATCGCGCGCGATTACAACAATCCAAACGCGATTCGAGACGCTCCGACGTGTCGTTTATACACCACACGAGTGGAAAGGTGAAATGCGCATATTTATATTTATTACGCAGTCGCTTCCACTTCATAGCTAAACGGCAGCCTTGCTCGCGCATTAATATCGCACACGTATAATACATTAGGGATAAAAATATCATCTCTCTGTATAAATAATACAGAAAAATAGATATTTTTTATCTTGACGCGCGCGCTAAAACGTCGACGAGGAGAATATTATATTCCCAGGAGGGTGGTAAAAATATATCAGCGCGACCTATGTGTGTGTTGGGCGATGACATGTGTTGCGAAATTTATTGTTACATCAAGTAACACAGCGGGTGTATAAATAATTACCGCCGAAAGGAACACAGGATGCAAATATAGAACGCGTGTGAATATATTGATACAAATAGTTGATATGTCGACGGGAATAGGTGAGGCTCTTTATTTTTATTCAACAACGAGGAAGATTGTGTTATCGTTTGTAAACGAGTGAGTTTCTCTTTTTCTCGCTTGCGGGACGTACAAATTTCTCGATGGGCCCCGCGAGACAATGTGTCAAGTTTCGTAACGACGATTGAGTAATGCCGTTAGCGCGACGCGAAAGGAAATAATGCCAAGGTTTTTTTCGGTGCCGTTAGCCGAGAGGGAAGCGGACTAACCGCGTCTCTAACTATTGTCGAAAGGTGTGCTCGTCCACACACACACACACACTCATGTGCCGCGCAGCACCGGCTCTTAACCCACTTAAAGGATTGACTTAAGTCAAAATAGTCGCGCTCCTTTTAACTTCGCGGGAATGAACAAACCCGAAAAGTCGGTTAATTTCTTAAGTGGTGTAACAGCCGCGAAATTCCGCCCATTAATTTACTTCGCGTTACAACAGACGGGTTTATCAGTTCGTGAGCGTTTGTACGTACGTGAGTGTGCGAGCGATGTATACGTGACCTCGTCATTCTGTTTTTTTTTTCAAGTTTTCCTCACGATATAACCAGTGCAAAAAAAAAACAAGCAATCAAACTTCTTATTTAAAATTAATGTTATCGTCAACCAATTTATCGTCGCAATTTCTGTGGTTTCATCGAAAAACCTTATTTTGCGTAAAAACATAACGTTGTAAAAAATGTAAAACCCTCCCGAGAAGGAACCTCCTGACCCGGATGTTTGCGCATCGCAGGATTTCGGTCGGTCTCGTACCAACATATCGATATCGCTGCAGTGAAACGATTCCGCATTAATCCGACCCGAACGCAGACCCCCTCTTCCCATCTTGTGTCACACGTGTGTCACACATCTTCATCGAGCTTGCTGTTGTTTCTTTCTCCTAATCCGCGTTACGAATGTCTTTCTTCCTCTCTTTCTTTCTCTCTCTTTCTCTCTCTCTCTCTCTCTCACTCTGTCTTTCTCTCTTTTTCTCAGCGGCACAACGATTTTAGAATAAAAGTCAAACGGAGAACGGAAGAGAAAGAGATCCGTGCGGAGAGGAAAAGACACTTGGATGTCATTTTGTGGGTCACGGCGATGACGTGTACAACGGGCTCGTGTGTAACGGGACAATTTGTGGGCTGGCGGTGCGCCACCGGGTGGGTGTCAGTCGAACAAGAGGAGGGGGAAAGGACGCAGAAGGGAGCAAAACGAGGGTAATGTAGGTCAGTAAATGTATATAGCTCAACACTTTCTCCGGGACCGTTCAAAAACTAGCTTCTCTCCTTCGCCGTACGCACGTACGTACGTGCGAAGCGCGCGTCGTTTATTCGCCCGCTCGGTTCCTCATCGAAGAACGTAACGGGACGCGGTCGAAAAACGGGTTCCGTACCGTTCCGTTCCGTTCCGTATGACACGACGCGGATCAAGGACACCTTTGCTGTTTCGTTCAAACGGAATTGCCGGGGCCCGGCGGGCGCAACCTGAAAGTCCACCCTATTTGCATAACCGCGCGCATGCACGCGCGCGTGCATAAAAATTGCCGATCACGTATTTAATGAGAAAGAAACACGACGCGCTTCCTTCATCTTGGATGTAATTTTACTCGTGGTAGTAATCGATATTACTTTTCGAATCAACTGTAGGTTCGAAGAGGATCGTGAAAAAAGTGAAGCGTGTCTGAGAAATTTTTTATTAACAAGCAACATATCGAATGCTTTCGCATCGGAGAAAATGACAAGACGAATGGTCGACTTCTTGCGTTTCGTGTGAAACGAGTTCACACGAAACGTTTGTTAATTATGAACGTGGAAATATGTATTCGATGTTTCGACAAAACGTTTTGTAAACTTGCGCGTTCTACAATTGTCGTGTAGCTCATAATTACGATAGAAGAATTTATCGTATATTAAAAATCCGTTAATATATGGAATGTGAGATATAGCGGTTGTAAAACCGTGTAATAACGGTTTAAACAAAATCGTTTGTGCATGTCCCGAAGGTGCACGATGTTCGTACTTTTTTTTTTTTAGAAAGCATCGAATCGGTAATGGATCGTGTCGTTTACTGTTACGTTTGTTCAGATTTGTTCCGTTGCTGTCGAAAAAAAAAACTCGACTGCCGATCTCTAACGAAACCTATTTCTTTTTAGCATTAGAACTGTTCAAATTTGTCTTTCCCGAGATATACTTTTTCAGAGCCTTTCGTTTGTTCAGGTTTTCTGACACTCCTCGCGGCTTATTTGAATAACGCGACGAAGTAAATAACAAAAATATTTTTCAACAAGTTTTTGTATGTAACTTATATTACAACAAAACACTTTTACGAAGGAGAAAAAGATTTAAACAACAGGCGTTAATTTATTTTTAAATTATTTATTTTTTTATAATTACTAATTGAATTTTCGATAATTAATTTATAGAATATTGTATGATTAGCTCGACAAAGTCGAGATTAAAATTTCGTATAATTGCAATTGGCAACACGCAATATTTGCTACATTAGGAAAAAAAATGCGCGTCAATGGTTCCACTTTCCGCAGAAATTTTCTTTCGAAACCGTCGCGGAACGTACAATACACACACGTGCTCGCAGAAACGAGATATACAACGCGATTTATTTGCAATCACAATCGATTCATCGCGACGCTGTCTACGACCAGCCTACATGCTCGTACAACAGATTGAGGGGAGGGCAACTTTCACGTTACTTACACAGAGGAGCAAAATGGCATTGCGCGCGTTGAAGTGTAATGCATCTCATATACATAGGCGGTCTTACCTCACTCCGTAATTTCTTTGGGGAACTTTCCCCTTGCCGTCACTTACTTATTACCTTTCTAACCAGCCACGCAATCGCGATTTTCTTCGCGGAAGTTTGACCGTGACGGGGTTAAAATCCTCACCGTAAGCCGCGCGCGATATCGCCGGATAAAGCAGGAAGCACAGTACGTATATATATATATATATGCGGCTCCTCTTTTTCCTTCGCTTTTGATCGCGCTTACATAATGAAATATATTATGCAGGTTATAAAGTTGCATTTCTCGGAGAGCGCGCGGAAGTATCGCGCGGCCGCGAGAAAAAGAACGGCGCGCTTCTTGTCGCTCATTGTCGAACTCAAACGATTTCGCGCTGTGCAACCGTGCAAAACGCTCTCATTGTCTGGAGAGAGAAAGAGATGAAAAAAAAAAAAACATCGAAGTTTTGTTATCGCGGAATCCTAAAGCTCTTATTACGTTAAAAATACTTTGTTTGAGCGAGAAAGTCAAAAGTTTTACAATTGACTAATTATTACAGCGAATGTCACTTGCGTCTCTCGCGTCGAGTCGATTGACGCCGTTGTTGTCGCGCTCGAAGAAAATCGCGACGCTGCGCCGCGAATCTTCCCGTAGTCACTGTCGGAAAGAGGAAGGTGTTTACAATAAACGGAATAAATTATATATTAATATTTTAACCCGTCGTCCACCACACCTCAATCCAGTATACGTTGTCGCCACACTGGTGCAATTTTGCACTTCGCATGTTTGAAGTTGAATAACTTTCCAGTAATGAGTTGATAAATAATTTAAAACTAGTAAAAATAGGGGTAAGAAATTCTCAGAAATTGAATGAAATTAGTTAAAAATGTCTAAAAAAAATTCTTCTTAGTGAAAAATGAAAAAAAAAGTAAAAAGAACTTTTTGAAAAAATCGTGTTTTTCCAATCAGACGATTGCCTTAATTGAATGCTCATTGGGAACAAGCATAGCATAAAAATTCACACAAAAAGTCGCTCATTTATATTTTCAACTGTCCTCCTCCTCCCCAAAAAAACATTTGAACTCACACAGTTCGATTAATTCCTGAGTGAAAATTGAAATCAAAATTCGCAAAAAATTTAAAATGTGTTCTTCCGAACGCGTGTTTCATCTTCGAACGGACAATTCACTGACTCACTCTCTCGTGCGCCGTTTCTCGCGCGCCGCGAAGGAATCTGAATTTGGAGCAGTCACAATGGCGATTTGACTGGTTTATAGAAGTGTGACAAAACGGTCGAGAGAAAATCTAACGGTATGTTCTGACGATAAAGCGCCCGAGCATTAGCTCGCGCGCCTACATTGCCGCGATATTACGTCCTTTCATTTCGTAATGCCTCGTACCTCGTTTCGTAACTGAAACGACTAGCGGTACGCTATGAGAACGATTATTTGCGTGTAATCATCATCGCGAGATTGGCGCGACTGGCGATCATAGTTCTCTATAAGTCATCGATGCCATTCCTCCTCTTCAGCAAATTCGCCGCGTTTCGTACAGTTTGCACAATTTAAGTGCGCGACATCAAAATGCAAACGATCTCTCTTCACGATCAGTTTGACGGTTACTCTCGCAGCTATTGATTTTATTTCTATTTTTAACACCTAGTTGTTAAAGAAAAAAAATTCTATCGCATTTTCCGCAATTTTACAAAAACGCTGTAAATTTTAAAACAAAAGATAAAAAAATAAAGTGCAAGAATATAAAAATTACGCGAACAGTTTTTTTTTCTACAGTCTTATATTAGCTATTGATTTGTTACGGCTAAAAGATCGTATTATACGGTGCCCCATTTAACGAATGATTTACGTGTTTTCTCTACACAACTGCTAGGCGTCGGGCTTGTTTTGGCGAGAGATCTTTTCTCTCAGATAATCTCTCGACCTCTTACATTCGTAATAGTTTACACGCGATTATGTCGTTCCGGTCCCCTCGAATTGTGAAATCGTGTTTTGGACGGTTCCTGCATTCCAGGTCAAGATTCTCGAGCGAGCGGAGCGAGATGCGCGCGAACACACACACGAACGGCATAATTCGTCGGAAGCGGCTAACCACGCAACTTTCACGTCGATTCTCCTCCTGCATAAAGAAAGTGCACATGTAACACTTACATGACGAGAGAGAAAGAAGGGAAGGGGGCGACGTAATTCTCTCGAGCGCGCTAATCCGACGCTTTCGGCAAAACCGGTGACTACACACACACACTTTTGCCGATTACACTGTGCGTCACGTGCCGTCACCGATTTTGTCAGTGCGTCAATGCCAATGCCAATGTCACTGTCAACGGTTCCTTTGTCAAAATTTTTTTTTTTTATATTTCGTCTTGTGTTTTTAACAATATAACGAACGGAATAATCTTCAACGCGTTTTTGTATTAATTAAAAACTTTACAATCGATTTACAATTATTATAAAATCATATAAAATACTGTATTTGTAATATAAAATATAAATATCTTTTTCAATGAAAATAATTGCGCGATAAAATTTCCCTTTGTTATTTTTTAACATTAACAGAAAGGATAAATTATCGAAACGAATTATTAGCGCATTTTACAATTGTTTTGTAAATTAAATAACAGCCAACTAAATGACATTTATTACTAAATAATAGCTGTTATTTGTGATAATCGTTACTATGACTTATGCAAGAGAATCGATTGTTTATAGTGTTGCTTTCAAATATAAAGAACAGATTGTCTCCAGCTGAAAAAGAACCTACTTTGTGGCAAGGCATGTTAATTTCCGTTAACGATAGCCTTGTTAAGACACGTCGTTAGACGCAATTGTAGATTTTTTTTTTTTATTGTACGCGCATTTTTATCTCACGTAGCAGTTTACGTTAATTCTCTCGGTTGATTCATAAATTCGCGGAAAAATCGCGCGGAAACCGTACCGTGTGCGTTTCCCTCCTCCTCCGCCCTCATCGATTATCTCGAAATCCGCGAATATCTCACGTCTCGTCCGCTATTATCGCGTTGTTACGTTTTGCGTCAATTGCCTTCTTTGTTCTCTCAATATCACGACAAATTGCGCGTTTGCTCGGCAACAAACGCGATTGAAAAAGAAATACGTACTACCTATATATATACATCCGCGAGAATTCCGCGTCATGTCTCCGTGGAAACTCGATTCCCGACTCGAAGGGCAGTTTTTCGAAACGAACACACGGTTTCGAAGGTTCCGCCGTTGACATTAACACAAAGCTGCACGTGCGAGGACGCCGATCGAATGTGATCGTTTGGCGGAAGTCACGTTCGGTGCGACGATGACAATTTTAAAATTTCAAATGTCGGGGATCATGCGGAGACGTCAATCGGACAAGGACGCGCGTTGACTGGCCTTATAAAGCGCATGTTCTTAATCACGATTGTGTGTACGTTGCACGCGCGCGAATGTTTTTCATTGTTTCAACGCAATATTCCTTTGTTGTGTTTTATAATTCCCTGACGGATTTATTAAACACGTCGCATTGTGTGTGTGTGATAAAAGAATCGATCGAATTGTGTCGGCAGGTTTTTTTTTTTTTAAGTGTATCGCAGTCTCTCCGAAAGAAAGATCGGATCTCTCGCAATCGGTTCCTCATTTATCATCCCGATTTCCAGGAAGCTTCGATGACTAAACCGCGAACAGCTTCCTGATCGTTTACATAACGATCGGCGTCGCTCAAGGATCGCATTACCAATGCCGTCGCGAATGATGAAAATTATTACACAAACAATCCCCTCGGTCGCAACCTCGGTGCGAAAGATCGAAAGACGGACACAAACGCGGCAGCGGCGGCGGCGGCGGCGTGTAACTCGCGTTACGTGGACGACTTACGACCTTGCGCACCTGAATTTATCACGCCAGGTAAAACCTCACTCGCTTCCTCCGGACTGCACACCTTTTTTTTACTCGGCGGGAAAGACCTTGGCGGTCTGTCAAGGAGATCCCTCGTCATCGCGACAGTAACCCGATCGATGAATTGTTATTGGCACTGTCGATCTCGTGTCGACCCAAAAGAGGCGATCAAGCCCGCGGTCGTTTTTTTTTTTTACACCAAACGTTGAAACCAGACGTTCGTGCTCGAGATAATGAAAATGGACAATAATGAAACAGAGTTGTTAATATATTGTTTGGATTATTTTCGCTTTTGATTTCGAGAAAAAATTAATCAAAATGTTCTACTTGCTTTAGGATCCTTAAACCGGAACGCGTATTTGTTATACCTGCGACGTGTACCAAAAGTGACGAGCGAACACACACGTGCTCTCGAGCTTACGGTTAAAAAAAAAAAACATGGTCAGGGTCCCCCGAAATGATTTCGGTTTTCCACAAGTGGGTTTCGAAGGCCGGGCAGGTAACGGGCCGTTATCGCGTCGGCGTCTTGCAACGCTTTTGCGCCGAGCGGGAAGAGGGGAATCCACTGGCCCGTGAACACAGTGGCGCGCGAGTACACGCTTATTATGTAACGACGTTAACTGTAAATATTTACCGGAGGAGTGTACCCTCACCTGTGCGGCGCGATTGCGCGCGCGCCCGTCGGCACGAAGAAAGTAGACCGAAAGAAGTTAAGGCGGGTTGCTGCGAAGAGAGAAGGAAGCCGCGGCGCGGCAAGTACGACGGATCGGTGTGAGGTCGCGGAGGTGGGGGAAACGCGTTTAAAAATACCAAAGTGGAGCACCCCCGCGCGCTAGCATCCTGGAAATGAGAAAGACAGAACCGAGCCACGCGGGCTGTCCATGAGATCATTCTTTGTCTTTGAAAAATCGCTGTACAAGGCAATCGGAGGATCCGTTAGAGGAACAAAACGTCAAGGATACTCGACACGATCCAGTAAAGTTCTATATGTAATAATATAAAGAAAGTTTTTAAAAACAATTAAATAAAAACATTGTTTACGACTTTGCGACCGAAAAAGAAAATTTTCAGAATGTTAATGTTTTCAAAGAGACGAAAGAATGGAAGCAAAGAAGCGTAATATAATATCGCGTTGAAATCAATGCACTGCGTGTAGTCTTTCTTTCTTTTTTTTCTCTCTCTCTCGGCGATAATTAACACAGGCACACAAATTACGCACGCCTGGCGCGGGCTTCGCCACGCAACGCGGCCTTTCGTGGCGGCGACGGTGGGCATTACCGCCTTCGCAATCTGGGCCAATGGGTCAGTTCACGAGCGAGTTTCCCGTACGTATGTATGTACCTCTTGTCGTCGTTCGCGTTTTATAACGCGCGATCGTACGTATGCACGCCTCGCCATTTTACTGACATTTTTAGCTTATCGTCGCGCCCTTGTCCGCGCGCATGATTGATAATTTCAAGTGCGAGAAAACACGTAACATATTGCTGGAATACATTGCTAAGATCAAATTTATATCAAACAAAGGAAAAACAACAGCCCGTTTTATAGAGAGAAGACGATTAATCGAAAAAAAAAAAAAAAAAATATTTAATCGCGCAAAACTGTTTTCGGATGCCGCGTTACTCTCGAGGCCAAGATGAATAACAGCGCGTGACTCGCTATTTATTCCGGCGGTGTTTAATTTACATTAACACACAGGGAGGGACACAAATAGTGAAGTTGATATCGGCGAGGGTAACGGGATCTCGCGCGACCTTGCAATTAAGATCTGTGTAGACCGCTGTGTGTGCGTTTCTTTGAAGCTCTTACGTAAAAGCGGTAAGTGCCTGCAAACGTAATACTTCCTACGTTTGCATATTACTTACCTCCGCATAATAGGCGCCGATACAGCGCACGCGACCGACTAGAATCTGTTATGTGTATTATTTACGTACATACATTTACGTACGTGGATGTATCTATAAATATGCAATTATATTATACACACAGAGAGAGAGAGAGAGAGAGAGAGATATCGTATTTTACTTTTAAATTGTTGCACAAGAAAAACTACAAAATACGTACAAGAAAAATATACACAAGTTTACTTTGTGCAGGATGTTTTTCTGAGATATCTTTTGAATTTACTTAGTTTTCGAGGACTAATTATAGAGGATAAGAAATAAGTTTGCAACAGTGTCTTCAATCAATTTTACAAGATCAAGTGACTTCTATTTCAAATTCACGAATCCGCGATTGTTCGAATCTAACACGACAATTAGCAAGACATCGACATTCGATTTAGTACATCACCAACCAAGTCTCGTGTATAAAGTAAACGAGAAAGAAAGAGAATGCTGCGAGAATAATACATTGAAACGAGATGTTTACGGAAATGCAAGGCAGATGCAAGGCTGCCTGAGATACTCAATGTCGAGTACATTAGAAGTCCTCAGGCGCAATCCTTGAATGTTTCTCGATCTCTCTTATAGAATTTCCGCAAACCTTCACTTCTCATTCTCTCTCTCTTTCTCTCTTTGAAAATAAATCAACAATTGTTATTTTGATTATTAAATAAAATATATATAGGATACATTAAATGTTTCCGTAATAAACTTTCTAAGATTTTCTGCGTATTTTTCAATTTGTTTTCTTAAGATTCGGAGAAAGAATCTCTCACGTATCGAGATGCCCGGTTAATATCTGTGTCAAAAATTTCCAGCCTCGCGATGATGATGATGGCAACTTTAATTCCGGCTTCGCGTTTTCGAGCGCTCGAATTCCCAACTGCGGCGGCGGCGACCGCATTTCGCGGCAACCACGTTGCACCAGCTATTGACACCGGTATATCTCGCGGGTTGGATAGTGCGATAAAACCGTCGGATACATATACACGATAGTAACTAGTTTCCCGGTTGCTCAATATATCCGACGTGTGTGTGTGTGTGTGTGTTCCGTTAGCCGGTTGCCTCATCATATTGTCGTCCGTTGCGCGCGGTCGCTCTATTAGCACCAGATGAGAGTCGCAGGAAGTTGATAGTCCATTTGTTTAGCTAATTGTCAAACTTCCACCTCGGTGCTAGAAAGAACCGAGTCCAAATATTTCGTGTGTGTCTTGTTTGAGGAATTCCTCCGCGTGTGAAGTTGCGAAGCTTCTCAACGGTGGATTTTTAAACCCGGGACTTTTAATCGCGGACTCTCCTAACCGGGAAGGTGAAGTCGATCCCACGCGCGCAATCTTGCCGGACTTGAAATCGGTTACAAACGTTTTGCGGCTTCGCCTTTGTAGAATCGATAGATTTTTTTTTTATCGAGAAAAAACTCCGATGTCACATAATGGAATTTGAACACGAGATCTCTTTATAACTCATAGTTATCTCGAGTCTCGAAATTATTACTAATCAAATGAATAGCGTCTATTTATTTTCTCTATAATTTCGTTCGTCGCTCGCAAGTGCTACAAGATAAATAAAAAAATCGGACATTCTTTACCGATTTAACGCGAGCATGACGCATGACTCTCGCAATGAGCGCGAGCTATAAACAGAGATTTGCCTTTGGCGGCGGCGAGATATACACTTTAAATTCTCTTAGCCGAACCGGTTTCGGTTCGTCAGCGGCTCGAGCCGGTACATATCTCGTTTGTGTTATACTTATTTAATTTTATAATCGCCTCACGTGCATAATTGTTGCGCGGCGTGTTGCAAAACGTATCTTTTTCCTCTCCCTCTCTCTCGTGAGATATATGATGTATATATCGACGCGCGCGCAAGGCGATTTATTAAAACTCCACTACGGCTAATCCGCCGCTTATTTGTAAGCGTTAATTTTGCAAGCAACGCGCGCGGTGGGTATATACTAGTGAGCATGTTGCATAACACGGCGGTCGCCGGAGAATAAAGCGCCACTAATAGCGTTAAACAAGCGCTTGAATAATACTGAATGAGATGCAACGCGGAGAGATGATGCAACTCGCGCGCGCGCGCGCGCGAGTCTACGATGCACTTGAACGATTATGGTTTATTATTTTCGCACACTCTCGTATCTCGGCGATTGCAATAATATTGCTAAAAAAAAAAAAAAAAAAAAAACCACAATCTTTGTGACTACATGAAAACATCGTACGCGCGCGTTATTTTACATTACACAGTTAGACACGCACATCCTTGTTCCAGTTTTGTCGTCGTTTTTCTTTTATCGGCCAATCATCCAATTATGCAACTGCATGCGCGCGCGAGCGCGATGTGTTTTCCGTCCGCTGAAATAAACGTCATGGAGGACAGTGGTTGGTTTTTTTTTTTTTTTTACGTGACTCTCTTGTCTTTGTCGTAATTAAATTCTCTCCCGCGATTTTATCTACCGTGAGCCGTGATTATGCGGATGAGTGCGCAAGTTTGAGGGGAGCGTCGCGATGCGCGTTAGTATACGCTGAATCCTTGAATCCTTTCGGCCGCCTATATCGGCTTCGTCGATCGTCCTTGGCTCCTCGCTGAACTCTTCGGATGACTTTTCGGAGTACAAGCGGCTTACATTTGTCCTGTTTTCAAATAGAAAACGCTTTCGACATTTCGATTATCACTTTGTACCCGCGGATAGTTTCTGGACCAAGTTTGTTCGAATAAGTTTCCAGTGCGGTAGCGATTTGTCTTTCTCGAGATTCTCTTCGAATCCTCGAACAATACTATCCGTGCAAAGGAATGAATCAGGTGTGACGCAATCTCGCCGCGTCGTTTTCGCGTGGCTAAGGATTTATCGCGGATATCTGCATAAGGATGTCGCGTGTCGACGTTTTTAAACCCATTATATCGTTATTGCTCTGCCCCGGATACGCTCGATAGCGTCCCACATCTCGCACCGTCGTGTCTCGACGTGCGCGATGCAGATGTGGAGCAAAGGTGAGACCTCTTTTAGAGAGCACGCTCGTCAGAGTCACGAGAAGGTGTGAGAGAGAGAGAGAAAGAGAGAGCAATCCGTCCATCCCGGGCGAGTTCAGTCGCTCCTGCGGTGAAGTCTCGCGGTTACCGTTAAACTACGCGCCGATAGTCACTTAACCCTTTAACCGTGTTCGTCTTTCATCCGATTCACAAGCATTTCACTCAAAATTTTCTTTAACTTCGTATCTTGACGCGATATTTGATTTTACATAAAAATATAGTTTTTCAAATCTCTCTACGTTAACTTCGACGTTTTTTCTTGAAATTGGAGAAAAAAGTCTTGGAAGTCTAATTTTTAAGTTGCGTTTCCGAGTCTTCGCGATATTCAACGTATATCGATGCGCAATTACAGAGTGAAATGCTCGTGTTTCATGCATATTGGAGATCGAGAGGAGAGCAGACGGAAGAAGAATTTGAAGTTAAAGCGGGGCTGGTAAAGCGGTTAAGCGGCCGAGTCGTGTTTCGATCGCGAGATGATCCGAAAAGGTCCGGAGGATTCGTAATTCGGTTTACCCTTATTCCGCGACTGCACGTAACGGGGAAATAGTTACCGTTAAACAAGCGCGCGCGCTCGCGACTTGTTCCGATTCATTACCGATCTTTCTCCGTCGATCGATAACCGATTCGCGTCCACCCACCCACACACGCACACATATGTGGCTCGCGAGTTGTCGGTGGGCGCGGTGCATATTTTCCCGAGCTCGAGGGGAATCGAGGATGGATTAAGTGGATCGTGATTTATTCTCGCTCGGCGCTTTTTCCGACAATCGAACGAGATTAACGAGCGGCGGTGCTATCGCGATATCTCACATTCGCGAAGACGATATTAGTTTTCCGAGTTTGCGACTTTTATTTTTGTTATTTATAAACTTACAGTCGTCGTCTCGTGGCTCCTAGTTTTACAGTTGTATTGAATTGTGACGTCAGAGGCGAGGAATGATATTTTTATCATAATGTGTAATTAGTATTTTCGTATCGAGCTACCTGTGACGTCCAGATCAGATTAAGTCGAAAACCTTCCTTATCTGTTTACACGCGTCGATAAACGCGCGTCAAGAAGAGATCGTCATCGATTCGCCGGGGAAGGACATCGATTTCCTACCCGCGCGGACTTAATTAGAAATTAAAAAATTGCAGCGCGGCAATCGTTAATTGCACGTTTGGTCTTATTGCAATCTATTGGCCTATATGGGTAATGACACGGCTGTCGTGCGTTATGAAATGTGATGTAACGTGCAGCAACAGGCGAACAAATAGTCGAGAGGGATTGCCGAACTACACCGTTAGGCCGCGAAGAATGCAAGCCGCCGCTCTCTAACGGAATTAGAAAGAGAGAGAGAGAGAGCTCGTGTCCTTCGATATCTCGTCGTCTTCTCCGTTTCTCGTTATCGCGCGATCTCCGCGAATCGACTCGGGATGTAACTGCATACGCGAAGGCGAGTTCTGTCATTTTGTTATTCGAGCTCGTTCGCGATATCGAGATTGCGAAGGAATATTCGTTGTTTGTTGTATTATTTACAAATTTACATAGAGCTGCGTAAAAAAAAAAAAAAATAATTACAGAGAAAGCGCCGCGAATTTACAAGCGGCATTATTTAATAATTATTTTGATTTGATTACGAAGACATTGAGCCATTGTTGCGTAATCGACGCGCCGCGCTTCATCACAAGCGCGAATTAATATTTTATTACGAAGTACTTTACTGTTTACATCATACGCTGGCCATCTGTGTCTAGGACTTTTCTGCTTTCCGCAACGTGCGTGTTCGAAGGAGTAGCGACGCGTCGATTGCATGTCGATTGTTTCGACGCGTGCGAGAAAAATTGCTCTCCTGACGTGATTGAATTAAAAAACGATCTATCAACAGAATTCGTTACGGAAAAACGCACGCGTTCATTAACAAAGAATATGTTTGTTTTCTATTACGGGGTGTGTAAAAATTGCTAAAATGCTTAAAAAAAATTAAGCAATATTATTTAATATCACGTACATATACAATGGTTTTACGTTTTTTAATTATTTTCGCATTGATAACATTTTATTTCACGGAGAGAGCGAGATGTAGTTGACGTAGTCGCGTTTCACGCGTTTTCGGCTCGCGAGAGAAGCCACGTGCGGGAAGGAGGGAAGAAGGGGAAAGGGATTTAAAAGTGTTTCGTCTTCTAAACGAGGAATTCTCTCGAGCGTGTCACCCCTTCTCGTAGTTGACCCGCGTCACAAGTCGCCGCCGTATCTAGTGCATGGCAGTCGCGACGAAAGGCACAAGCTAAAAAAAAAAATAAATAAATAAAAAAAGGGAAGCGAAAAAGGGCAGCGGCGGTGTAAAAATAATTTCGTGTTGCGAACATGTCGTTAACCGGCGGGACGAAAATAAGGTGCGGACGTTGCGTGCATGTTCGTATGTATGTACGAAGAGACAGACGAAATGCATTTCTGGACGGATAAATCACGGTGGAGCTTTGTCTCGCCGAAGTCGCTTCTCTCGGTGCCAGACAAAAATTGTAAAAGAATTCAACAAAGATCAACGTGAGACACCCACAGCGCGGTGTCTGCAACCCAAAAGCCGCGTCGTCGTGGATCGTCGCAGATCGCAGTTGACTTTGTCTGCTGCATCTTTCGCCTAGTCGCCGAAATCCAAGAAATCTTACTGAGACGCATACTGCGAAAACTATCGCCAAAAAAAAAAAAAACGCTAAATGTACGTGGAATATACATTTTTTAACTATGAAAATTTTTAATACACACACATAGTATATATAAAATATATATAAATTATTCATTTCAATATTTTAATATATATATTTCAATATTTTAATTTTCCTCTATGAAATTTACATACATGAAATGCAAACTCAACATCTTAGATAATTTTTTGAATTCAATTCAAATTACTATGTGTATTAATTTACACATTAAAAAAATATATTTCACATACATCTAACATCCGACTCCCATTGTTAATTCTTTGCTTGCTAATTGGACAATATGTGCACGCAAGCGCGAGCTTTTTCATAAACAAAATCGTATTGTCTCTATTCACACACACATACACACACACAAATACCGTTATTCGAGTCATTCTTAATTTCTTCCTTGAAAATCGGAGGATGGTACGCGAAAGAATCGATATCTCGCGATTCGTTCGAAGAGTTCGAACGTGCTCGGAAGCGATGGAGAGAGAGAGAGAAAGAGAGAGAAAAATTGTGTGTACGTGGAGCGTTGCATAAACAAACCGGGAAATTGCATGACTTGCGTAAGAATCTTGTGCAAAATGGCGTCTTTATTACAAGGTCTCGCCGCGATTATGCTTATCCACCTTGCTTACATCATGCTAAGCAGGAATATCTACTTTGTATGCATATAGCGGTATATCTCGAAGAAACGATTAACGAACTTGTGAAGCATATTCCGGGATAAACGGTGATAACCTTTTTTCTTTTTCGTCGTTTTCAAAATCGGCGTAATTTTCCACTGACGGTGTTATAATGCCGTAGTTAACATCTGACACGTATTCAAGTAAATATGCGACATTACATACAACGCAACTTCAAAATTGCACACGTTGTACACGTACCTCTGCTCCTTCTCTCTCTTTTTCTTTCTCTCTTTTTCTAAATATATAAAATATATAAGAAGTGAATTTTGTGTCTTACAGTACCGTTACTTATATGAAAACTAGTGAATGTTTTCGATAACATTATTTACACAACATTCTAATTTTTTTTCTCAAGATATAAATACAAAAAAACAATTAAGCGGCATCTACGTGTGCGTACGTACGCGCGGATGTTACGTATATACGATAGTACGTGCGTAAAACTGCTAACAACCGTAATTAACAAGCAAACAAGAAGATATTTCAGTTAAAGGTCGGCAAACCTCCGCTCGGAGGCATTTATCCGCGGATAAAAGAGCTGATTTTTTTTGCGCAGCCACCGCGTTAACCGTTCGAACGCGGAAAGTTCTCCGTAATCCTACATAATTTACAATTTAATAACACGATATGCAATAATAAGGCGAGCCGTCGTAATTTCAAAACTAACTTACTAACTTATCGAGAGTGTCGCGTCGAATAATGTTTCTCTGCTTCTTTTCCTTCCCCGCTCTCTTCCTTCTTCTTCTTTTTTCTTCTCAATGCGAACCACATTGAGGTGGCGGTTTAAAGGTGAGCAAATGTGCACACAAAGTGTACAGGCAAAACACACAGGGGACAGAGGAGGGGGGAGGGGAGGGAGGATCTCTTAGCAACTCCGAGTGGAGTGAAAGCGCCAACAACCTTGATTTAATAATAAAGGTTGCCGAGTCCCCGATGCCTGTGTGATCGCGAGATGTGGGCGCTCTAATAAAAATAAACCAGCGGAGACAATTTTCCGCTCGCATCCGCGCGCAACAAAGACGATGAGAGAGAAGATGACGGGAAACCGCGGGGAAGGGGAGAAAGGGTTGTCACATGGCGATTCTTTTGCGCCGGATACTCCTCTCGATATACATGTGAAATCGGGTTGAGAAATGCCCGGTAAACAGTCACGATAGAGATCGGCACCAGTCGATCGGTGAAAAATCTGAACTCGCGACTCCATTGTGAGATGTTTTGACGCGCGATTCTTCTCTCGCGATCCGATGCTAATTCATTTATTGTAAAACTGGGTCAGCCAGTCAGATGTGTGTTAATAGTTCGAGAGGCCTGCGCGCTTCTTATTTGAATGACAAACCGATAATTCTTCAAAAAAACCACCGGACGCTTTCAAGTTTACATATCTCGTGTATCTTTTCGCTCGGTGCGATTTTATCGCGGTTACACACAGTAGCTTCTCTCTGAATAGTTAGAAGTGATAAATGCTAGAGAAACTTTCTGTCTCTTCGTTTTGTATGTTCTTCTTTTATTCCCACCGCTATAAAAGTTATTAAAAATAGACAGGATTACGATTGACCCTTTTCCCTCGTAAAGTTCTTTCTTTCTCAAGTTGTTCGTCAAGTGTCTCTCTCTTTCTCTCTCGAAATTTCATTGCCTAGTTTCAAAAGTAGGATTCGTCTCCAAACCGCGAACCCTTCAGTTCCAAACTCAAACGTTGTTAAGAGGAACTTCCGTGTATCTTGTGATAAAGTTGTAATCTCTGTAGATAGATGGTTTTAACAAACAAATTTTGAGCAATATATTGCTTCAATTCACATTTGAAGGAACATTATATTGTCGCGACAGTGTTCGTTTGGCAAAGGAAAAAATATCTAACTGTCTTTTTATTTATTTTTAAAGTATGTGCGTGTGTGTGTGTATGTGTGTGCAAATGAATCTGAAAGAGAGAAATTTCATTTGAAATTCTAAGAGTCGCGCAGCAATGTGCGACTAGCCACGGCGCGAGAAATCCATAAAACCCGCGCGACGATTCTTATTGTCGACCAGTTGAAGTCCCTCAAATCGCGAATAAATTGTTACTCGACGATTATTATTCAATGAGATTGCAGACACGCATATCCATATCAATGCGCGCGCGCTGACTCATTTGCATTCTCATTGTCGCTCGCGCGATTGTAATGGTCCCACGTAACGTTTGTATACGTGGTATAAGTAGCACGTAGTAGATAAGCAGCGCGTCCCCTTCTTTTCTCTCTCTCTCCCTCTTCTCTTATGGGATGGAGTTTCACGCCGTTACAACGTGCTCGCGAACGAGCAATCCATTGCGCGTAATTGAAAACGCGCAATATCCCCGAATCTCCCGGAAAGATCACTTGATGATCGTCGATGCGTCTCTCAAGTCTAGATTGTAACAAAAAATTCATTTCGAATGAAAATCTCGACCAAATCAAGCGTGAAATCGAATGTCTAGCAAATCACATATTTGCATCGATAATATCTTGAGGCTAAAAACGACAACAAACAATAAAAAAAATTAAATAAAGAACAATTCGAACAAAACAATTGACGTCTATCGAACGAAAATGTCCTATCAAAAGTTTTCTCTTGCATACCAAAATATTTTTTAAATCTTAAATAATATCTTTAAGATTGTAATCTGGGTAACGTAATCTCGATAATGCTCGATACCTATTACTCAATGTTTTCGAAATACTCCTTTTTTTTTTATAGATACGTTGTTACGCGACGGAAAATATAGAGCAGAGATATTTTCCGCGCGATAAACAAATTTTTTTTTCCCGCCGATGCACGTTCGTTTCGAAATCACTTTCCGCGACGAACTAATTTTGCGATCGCGTGTTATCTAGCCAAGAATACACCGATTAAATTAGAACGTTCGCCGGGAGAGAAAGAGAGGCGCGCGATAAGAAATAAAAGGTTAGGATTATTTTTGTAGCAGTTTTTTACGTAACGTAATTTTAATTCTCCGTAAATAGATGAGAGAAGCGCATACATAATAAGCTGGCTTTACGTCACAACGATAAGGTCAATAAAAATCAAGTATTAAAGATATTGCGGACCTCGCAAAAGAAACCGTTGCAAAAGTGACAGCGTCTCGACTACGTGAAAAATATACCCAAATTTTTATCAATCCAAGTACGTTCGCCTGCTAAATATGTATAAAGCGCGCGCCTTTGTTCATTTAAAACATTCGTGTCATTTAAATAGTTTTGAATCTGTCGTAGATATTCCCTCCCCCCCAAAAAGATCTCTCTCTCTCTCTCTCTCTCGCAAACTAATCTTCGTACACGCGAAGGAAAATTACACATGTACCTAAAGATACACAATGTCCACAAGAATGTAACATTATCCAATAACAAATGGTATATTCGTATGATAACCGTGGTCGATTATCCACGTCGTATGCAGATGTAAGTATAAAGCAACGATGTGAAATAAAAGTTCAACAAAAGGAACGCGAGATACGCAAGGCAGTCAAGGTTCACGTCTTACTTCGCGTCCTTCGTTTGTAATACAATCCACGGTCGTCGCGTACGATTTTTTCGTCTGGTTTAACCTGGTCGTAATTCACGTTGGAGTTTGTGCGATAATTTCCATATACTTCTCTCTCTCTCTCTTTTATATAAATAAAACAACATTCATTCATTGATTCATTCTTTTGTCTTTTTCAAAAAGTTTCGCATGTAAGACGATTAATGTGTTTACACGACGTCTAACAAAATTTAATAAAGAATATCCGGGATTAGAATATTCTTCACAAATTGCGATTCGAGTAGCAATGAGCGAATCAGACCGGCGATCGGGTTAAAAAACGCGATTTTTCATATTTAATTGTTTTGGAAGCGATTCGTGTTGCATTGTTGACACGCTGATAACAAAAAAAGAGTGAGATAACACATGCCAACACGTGTCATTGACAATGTTGCGCCGCCGGTCTAAAACTCGCGCGAGCTCGGCAAATCAAGCAGAGAGAAAGAGAGAGAGAATGGCGGCATTGCGCGAACGAACTTGTCAAACTTGTCAAACGCACTTGCGAAACCGACCGAGAAGGAACGTGTGCCATTCATGAGCGTGGCGCGTCCCGTAATACTCGCGCGCGCACGAGAGGCGACATTGCATATTCTCGCTCGCGTTGTGTAATGTTCACGTGCTCACGTGTGAGGAGCGCAACGTGCACGCGTTCTCCGTCGGAGAATTTTGTTTACGTCATCAGCGGAGCTCGTTAAAAATCCATTTAATATCGAAAGAAGCGTTCGAGGCGATTAATTAACATGTTTTGTGTCCCGTATCGAGCGATATGACATCGTCTCGCGACACGTTACACACCGTCTCTACGCTCTTCTTTTTTTCGATATTATTTCGAAGAAACGTCACTTTTTTAAACGAGTTGACAGCGGCGACGACAATGACGATAGATGCGGTTTGCGATGCAGTAAGACAGCGAAACGCTATTATTAGACCGAAGGTCTGGAAGCCCTGGAACGAGCCATGAATTTTCGAGGCTATTTACACCAGGCATAACTTCCCTCCCACAATATCGCGCTTGTATAACGATCACGTTTTCCGCTTCGGGCCCAAGAAGATACTTTGCACGCAAGGTCGAGCGATCGATCGCCGCGCGAAGATATCGAATCTTTTCTCGCATTCAAAACAAAGTCGACTTCTGTAACTCGCGTACGCGCGCGCGCGCGCGCGCTGTCTCGTATTTGTATTAATTGTTATCTAAGTCCTAAAGTGTATAATCAATGTTGCGTGTGTTTTTTATTACACAAGCAACTAATAATGATCTGAGAAATATCTGAAGAGTCGTAATGCGCGCGTCGCTATTTCCTTTTGTTTTTTTTTCTCAAAAAAAAAAAAATAAATAAATAACGACGACAATCGGAGCTAATTTCCGCCTCGCTTGCGTCGTATCACCCGCTCGATCAGGCGTCTCGCGCACCGGATGACGCAAGCGGCATCGATTACGGATATCTTTTGAAAGCGAACACGGTGCACGGTCTCGTCTCTCCCTTTCGTTTCCTTCGATGTGTTCCCTCGCGCATCTCGTCGTGGTTAAATCCATCCGTTGCGATTTAATTTCGTATAGCCCCGCGAACGACAGTCATCCGTTGCTTTTCATTGCGCAAACCTTCGATTAGCAAAAATATCGCATCATCCGCTCATTTTATCTCTCACAGAAAACAAAAATAGAATTTAACGGCTCTTTAATTTAACGATTTTGAATCTCACGATTTGTAAATTTCAAGAGATGTTCCCAAATAAAGTATATTTTTTCTCAATGATTTTGTTTATAACAAAAAAGATACGCGTTGCATCGTTAATCTCGAGTTTCGATGCGACGAATATGTACGCGTGCGGGACGGTGATTACGTAATTTCGCGTAAGTATTTCGCAAAAAAAAAAAAAAAAAGAAAAACTGGAACGACCGCGATGTAGTAATTACGCGCTTAATCGAGCACGAGCCATTAGCGCGGATCTCGTGTCGACGTGTCGAACGCGATCCCGCGATAAACCGACAACGAGATCTTCATTACTGTCGCGGACGACGAAGATGTGACGTCGAAAGAACCGAACAACAAATTCACATTGATGAAAAACATCGTTTAACACGTGTTACAAATTTCGATCGGGCGAAGATTAATGCGCGACTCTCCGATTGCAAGTAGCTTTTAGTCCGGACACAAAATCTGCAAAAAAAAAAAAAAAAAACATCGTTTGCAATATTATATCTCACGCGTAATCCGATTTACTTACATCGTCGCTCTTGCGCGAGAGTTACATTAAACTATAAACCGCGCTATACTACTTTGCCGAGGGGGAGTCGAGTCCTGTTAATCGTTCGCGCGTTTGTAATCCGACGTTTTGGAACGCGACCAGTTTCGTCTTTCACATTCGTGTTTATCGCCTTGCATATTCGTCGCTACATATCCGCTTCTTTGTTGTTTATTCGTGACTCGGCAAAACTCGTTCGTATAGGATCTGCATGTGTTCTGACCTAGTCTCTCTTTCTCTCTCTCTCTCCTCCGAGTTCTTTTTTGCTCCTTATTCGAGAGCGATTTTGCAACAACATCGCGCAAGTCCATTTCGTTTTCTGGCTCAATACACCCGCGCGAATTACATTTCCATGCGCGCCGCAGGAATCCGCACGCAATCTTTCGCAAGAAACCCCTTCGCGTTATGCATCACGTGTATTCATCCGTGTGTGCGCACGCGCGTGCGCGTTTGATCTCACACACAATGAGGCTTGCAAATTCGCAACCCGAAATTCTTATTAACACAACGGACAAAAACATAACTTCGAAAATAATTGAATGCATAATGGATTTTTGTTCTGCGTGGATTTTTATTTCTCGTGTTTCCCCCCAAAATAAAAGCCGCGAAGTTTATCCGTTTCTCAAGATCATCACGTCCGCGCGGATTTTGAGAAACTAAAGAACTTTTTTATATTTTTGTATAAATAATTGTAATTAGTATAAGCAGATTGCGATTAGAAAGCAAAAATAAGCGTTTACCTTGATAAATAAAGCGGAGAAGATAAGTTAAGACACAGTATTTTGTTCAACCTCACAGTATCTAGAGGACAGTATTTAGTACATTTTACTAATATCTTGGGCACCGTATCCGAGTGCACAGTGTAAACTAAGCACAGTGTAATTCGCACACAGTAATTGGCTCACTGGACTTTTTTTCATATTTTTGATGATATTTAATATTTTGTAGACATTATATGTACAAAGAAAATCTTATCAATAGGAAACATAAACTATAACACAATAATAAACTATAACACACATGTTTTAAAAAGTGGAAAAATAAAGGATATTAGTTTAATTTAATATAAAACGCGAAGGTTAACCTTAATAAGCACAGTATTGGTATCTCTATCCTACAAGAAAAAATGAGATTTATCTTCATGTTTCATACATGTGTTGTCGTATATTTGTCGTATTTGTTCCACATAGAGACGAAGGTCGAGTTTTCGGAAAACTTGAGTCAGGGTTGGCGACCCAGTGCGGGACAACGCACACGTGCGTGATCTCGCACGCGTCGCAAATATTACGCGAAGAGAAAGAGGAGGATGTGCGTGCGAGAGACGACGGGGAGACGAGAGGAGCGAAGAGATCGGTTGTTACGTAACGACGAAGTAGGCGAACCGCTACTACGAGGTGTAACGCGTATAGTAATCACGTGTTCCGCGTAGGATAACAGCGGTCACTAATGAGGAGAGGATGTTGCATTCATCTCCGCTAACAAGATCGCGTTTTCGGTTACCGCACTGTCTGATTAATGCCGCTTACTAGTTCCTTCCCGATGTAATACACGTTGAAACGTACAATGTATTAATTTGTAGGAATTTGTTTTTCGGCGTTACTTTGCAATCAAAACTATACTCGCGACGAATCGCTAGTTTTACGAATCTAAAACATTTGAGTCGCGCATCTCGATCTGCGTTTTAATGTCACTGCGCATTAGATCTTCTCTCATTTCTTTACGACATCCTTGAAAAAAGCGGCATGAGTAAATTATTATTTAATATATTTGCAAAAAAATTAAAAGAAGTTTAGAAATAAAAATATTATTATTGTATATTTTTATAATTGAAAGATTACCAGACGGTTAAAATCTTGGAATTGCAATGTACTAAAGAGGCTAAAAATTGAAGAGAGATATTGACCATTTTCTTATAACGTTGTTTTTATCCTAGTTCTTTTTTAGCTGAACTACTTTTCTCTCCTCGATTATGATGACGCGTTGGATTTGCTCAATTATCGGAGTTGTCGCAAATAAGATGGAATCCTATCATCTCGATATTAATTCGCGATCGAGCGAGTCTGATTAACGTTGTATATCGATTATACTTGACATTATTCGCCGCATTTACGTTACAAATACGTGACGCGACGAAGCGAGATTAAAGTCGCGTTTGCGGCAACGTGAATTCGCAATTATACGTTCAGCTAAGAATACAGTCCGTTAACAACTGGAATTTTTAATTCTTTTGCGATGTTCGGGCAATGATTCGGTAAATTTTTCTCAGAAAATATCGCTTCTCATAAAAACTTTTGTGTCTCTTACTTTGTAAAGTTTCAATAAGACAAACGTTATACGTATTTTTAAAGTGCAAAAATTGAAATAATTTAAAACCAATAAAAATGTTAAGTTTATATAGTGCACACACACACACAAATTTAATGTGACGCTTTTATTAAAAAAAAAACCAATGTCTTGATCTTGTGTCTCCTCCTCAATCAATGCGATCGAGTAGTTCGTGCGATCAAACGTTCCTCCTCTAGTGAACCATTCACATGGTTTTCAGACACGTGACACACGCGGCCGACCGTCATTGATGCCTCGTTGCAGTCTACAAAAACGCATTATTACAGCTTACGCGAGTCGCTCGCGTTGCGTAAGCGAATCACGAGCCTCGGCTCGTCACGTTTCCTAAGAGGAGAAAAAAAAGGAACGTGTTAATTGAAATCTTTCTTTTTTACACGTGACACGGAGCTGACGTTTATGATTTTGCGAAAAAAAAAACGTGAGTTGGTCGCGCGCGAGGTGATAAATCTCCGTCGTAAAATAAAAATTAAAGTGTGATCAAAGGAAAAAAATTTTTAATAAAGAGAAGTTTCGCGAGCAATAAATTTTAGAGACTAGAAATGGTTTTATTCTCACATATCTTTGTCCGATCAGCTTCGAGAAATCAGCTCTGCTTTAATTAGGAGATTAGCATCGAGGCGGCCAGAAGCAGCCGCTCGTCTCGGAGACGAGATAAGATTCGAATATCGGCGTGCGTTATGTCGTTCGTTTCGCGCTTATATAACACAGAGATCCGCGTTTGATCGGTCGGGGTCGCGAAATTCCATTGTATTGCGCGAATGGCAATACCTTAGCTATCTCGCGCACAGGCTGTTATCGCACGACGAGATGTGACTCGAATCAAGGCGAGGATCGTCTCTCCGGGCCACTTACGACACAGCGGTTTACGACACTTCGGAAATTACATAATCGTTCGTTATCGCCTGTAATCACGCGCAGTCTGTAAACACACACACGAGTGGAAAATGAAATAGTCAATTTTAACGACGTGTTCGACATTGTGTCATCGTATGTACATAACTGACAAATAACAGATTGTTATTGTTTGACCTTTCGTGATAACGAGGTAGTGCGCGCGAAACTAAAACATTCTGACTCGACTGACTTTCTCACTTTTGCTTGTTATGTTGATAGTTTTGTTGTCTCACTTGTAGACATACAATTAATTTTTCTGCGTACATATAGAGACTGCGTAATAATTTGTTTGCTAGAGATTTGTTGACAAAAAGCCGAGATTTGATCGGAGACGAACATGTGTGTGTGTTTTCAAAAGAGAGCAAACGCTGATAATTCATCGCCTATTTTTCAAGTGTTGATGGCACTTTTTGACGTAAGAGGGTCATTGAACGTTGCTCGTAAACGCGCGGAGATGAACTTTAGACTTCTCCTGATCTTGTAGAGAAAAAGAGAGGGAGGAGCGAGAGGAGGAGGAGGAGAGAGAGAAAGAGAGAAAGATCCATTGTCATTGCATAACACACATCGCGCCGTCACGGAGTCATCGTGTGCGACGGAAATTGAAGACAATGATGAAACACCTTATCACTCCGGCGGTCTCCCCTTTCACCAGCCTCCGCAAATAGCTACGAATCGATATCGCTTCGTAACAATCGCGCGCCAAGATACAAGCGCAAGTGGCCGACCAATATTCACGTAGGAGCGTGATCGGAAACTCTCGCGGAATTAAGATTTGACAGATTTCCTTTTTTTGGGAATTCTTAGCGGGGGAAAAAAACGCGTGGATTACACGTCACAGAGTATTCTTACGAAGATGAGAGTCCGAATGCATCTTGAGAATTCTCAAGTTACATTTTATATATCTCTGTACAACGTAAACAACTCTGTGTGTTCAATTTTCTTATAATATTTTATTTTTTGTAATGTGTGCTCTATTTTCTTTTTATATTCTATTTTTATAGACAAAAAAATAGACAGAGTTTTTGCCGGTAAAGAAATATGCAAGTTTGTGTAGGAGACACACGAGAAAGTTGCACGTGATTTAAATACAGAGAGAGATTTTTAAATGAAGGTCTTAAAAAGTAATACGGATATTTAAAGCCCTTTTATTTATAGGAAAAAAACACACGGCTATAAATTCGCGCGCACGTAAAATTATAGATAGATTTGAGAAACATATATGATATACACTTCGAGTCTCCGAAAAAAAATATACGGGCGGCTGACAAATTAAATACTCTACTTGCGTGAGGTTTCGCAAATAATTTCAAGTGCGATCGCATGTGTTCCCATTATCGAAAGAGAAATAGGTATATACACACGTACACATATTGACCTAAAAAAGTGAGAAGAGGTGTACCGCCTTGGTGTCTAAATATAAGCGTACGTGTGGGCTTTTACCGCGGTGGTGAATTTTATTTCCGTCATAAAATCAATCTACGAGAAGGGCGAGCGAGCGATATAATTAGCGTTAGATAAAAAAAAATGGCTGTCAAATGGGGCAGTTAATGCGCCCTTCGGTCAAAATAGGCGCCACGTTCGGTCTTGCCGAGATGGCACGGACTGTGATCAATTTTTGCTTCATTTGCACGTTGGACGAATCAAGCCGTCTTCCGCGATTGACACCTCGAATTTCGAAAAGACATCAAATTATTACAAGAGAAAACACTCTTCAAGCACGAAAATAGGTTTTGTTTTCTCGTTTTTTCTTTATCGCGTCTAAATATTGCGCAATGGAATCAAGCCGTACATTTTTTATTTCGTGGAATGTGTGTGCGGGAATTGCGTCACAGTGCTTATTAATTCGTAGTAAAAAACGCGCGTTTTTGCACGAGACAAACGCGTGATAAAGATCAATTGAGAATAATAAACGTCATCGCGAAAAAAATGGATTAAAAATTGAAAAAATGCGAAAAAATCGAGAATTACACAAGCAACAGGTCTTAAAATAAGAACATATAATAAAGTAAAAAAAATATACATATATAGAATTAACAAAATATACTTTAACAAAAACTTACTCTAAAAATTTCAAAATTTCACTATTCGCTGCTCTACTCTTCAAAATCAATTCAAGTATAATTTGTGACTTGAGACTATTTTTCTATCTTTCTCGATATCGAATTTTTCGGTGTTTTTCGAATTTTTTGTCATTCAAGAACTTTTCGCTAATCAGGAGTAGTAGTTTTCGCGTAACACGCAATTACGAAACGCGAACGTCGCAGGACGAGTGTGCGTCGTTCGCGATATCGCCGACCTTGTGCGTCTCTCGCCCGCGACGAAATGTCGCGCTGATCCCGGCGGTGAGTCGCGCGTGCGTTGAACCTTTCGTCAAACTGCGTCGCCGAACGTGTGTAAATAGATGACGTACTTATCGACGTGCGTGTCGCATCTTTCGACAACAATCACGGACAACAACGGAACAACGTCTCCGATCGATTTGTCGCCATCGGCCACGTCTGCTGCTCCTACCGCGCTCGTTGCATCTCTCGTGATAACACAGTTGCGTCACGTTGCGCAATCATTGTTTACGCCCGCGGTTAGTAATAATATCGGCCGCCTCGTCTGTGCAGGCGGCCGATATTATTGTTTTATAAATATATAGGGGGGGTTTTTAATATAGCGAGAGTCGCGCGCGCGCTTGCGGGCCGCCGATTCTTTTTTTTTTCCCCTCACCCGCAGGTGCGGAAATTTGTTGTCGCCGCGCGAATCGCGAAGAGGCCGATTGTACATATATGTATACACGTTGCATTCTTCTTGCGTTTGCATTCATTGTCTCGAACCATTGTTTGACACCTCCCGCGGCATCGCGCGCCGTCGTCGTCGCTGCCGGTTCGACGACCGACGATCGTCTCTCGCACATCCTCTTATCAAAACACGGTCGAGTATTTTCGCAGTGGTGCGCGCGCTTGCATACATACATTGCGCATGTGTGTACACATACACACACACATGCACACATACTTGCGGAATCTGACTTTTGTAAAATAAACACGCGCTCGCGAGAGACAAATCGCAGCGAATGCACCGTTTCTCGCGAAGTGATGACTGAATAATACACACGACGCTCATTATTATGTAATTATATTATAGCCTTTTCTATTATTTGCCGTCCGCGATGGCCTACAAAGAGCCGGGGACAAGTTTTGCGATAAGACCCCGCAGCGCGATCGTTACCTCGTTTCCTCGAAGTGTGTGTATACATGTAAAAATAACGATAATCATTATTATAAAGTCAACTGATAAGAGGCTCGCGAGTGTTTAACATAAACGTATAAAAGCCAAGGACAATTAAGTATTATTACAGCATTAGTATAATATTAATGAATAGGTTTTTTCTTTGCGTAATTTTGTCAAGATAAAAACAATTTCATTGCTTTTTATTTTTTCCCGATAATGCGCGGATGGACAATTTGCACAATCGATACTAATTACTGCGAAGAACCGCGCGCGTTTCGTATAATAATAGTAATTCGCAAAGCGCGCAAGATACGGCACTTAATCGCTCGTCCAACTTAATCGCTCGCGGACTCTTAATTAGAATCGCCTGCTCGAAATAGTATCGCGTCAATTAACGAGTTAGCAATAAATCATCTGGTGTTGTTTTTTTTTTTTCCACCTCAGCGTCGAGGAATTACGTAAGCCGCGCGATTAGCATACTAACTGCACTTCGCGCGCGCGCACGTATACGCTTTGCTTAATCGACGTTGTTGCACCCATCGCTTGTGCGGCACGTCGTAAATGGGTATACGTACAACGTATATCATACGTGTATTCGAGAAACGTACAATGTCTAAATCACCACCGCCGTTCGTGCCGTGCACACCATCTATTGTCGGCGACGGCAGTTACAACCGTTTTGACGATCGTTACAACAAAGACGTTATTTAATCACATTATTTTGCTGGGTTTTTTTTTCGAATTTGCACTGGGGAATTATCTTCGTTTGCATTTTAATAACAAAAACAGATTTATTTAATCTGTACAACGAAAAGCTCGATCATCGATCGAGAAACTCACTCACGGTCTTCGGCCGTGAGTCGAAAATGTTATAAAGATTTTTTAATATATAGAATGGAGGGTTTTTCGATGGGGGAAAATCGCACGGATGTGGAACGCGTTTGAGCGCCACTGTATCTCTCGCGAAGTCGAATTACAAACTATCGATGCGAAATGTCGCGACATTCTTGACGCGGTCGGATGACTACACGTACAAGTCCTTCGCTATTATGCGTAGTTACATCACGCCGCGTTATAAATAGCGACCTCACGACAAAGCGGCGCAACGCTGATAAGAAGGATCCGGAATGGCCGCCACACGCAGCTGCATCGTAATCATCCGATAAAACGTTATCGATTCCACATGACGTTTGCAAACATGTTTGCGGAAACTGCATCGATGATATTCACCTTCTTGCTATCCGGACACCTGAACCTTCGCGTCATGCAACGATTAAAAAAAAGAAGACGCGCGTATCGATAATAAAGTGCATTCTGTTCGACGCTGTCAAACTCGCGCGATCCCGACGTCGCGCGAGAGAATAATGTCAGAAATTTTCTGATTTCTATCAATTTTCTAGCGCACACACACCTCGTAATAATAAGAAAAAAATGTACATTTAAAACTGCATCCTTTTATTTCGCTCAATTTGTTGGCGAATCGTATTAATTTCAGCGTGAAATCCGAGTAAAATTAATTAAATTGAGGTCACGCAAAGAGAAGTCTCTCGTACGCTTTTGTAACACGAGAGTCACTTATCGCGCGAGTTCTCGTGGTTATTGAAGCGTCGCGGTGAACCGCGAAGTCCTCCGTAGATAAAAATGAGAGACGTATAGGATGTAATTGAAAAATGATTATTTTGCTCGGTGCGCTTCAATTATCTAACAAGCGAGCGGCACGCAACTACACGTCTCTACTAATCGCGTATTAATGTCTCCTCGAGTTATATCTTCGAAGTTTGATCTTACAATAAAACCTTGCGTAACGCGCGCGTGTGTGTGTATTTTTTTTTTACATTATACATATAGACTTGGAATCTCGATGTGAAATTTCTTTTTGCAAGCGCTCCATTGTTTCGCTCGACATGCAAATAACATTTTATTTGTCGCGCACTTATACACACACGTTTGAGGAATGTGAGATACACGACGATACGTACGATAGGCGATACGTGATGACACAAATAAGCACGAACACCACTTACAGGTCTAATGTTAGGTAATTGACGTAATCGTCTATAATAGGTCAGTCTATAAATAAAAAGGCTTTATTCATACGCGCATATTGCGCTTTTCCATTGTCGCGGAATTTATTTATCGCCACGTCGGATTTAAAATAAATCGACAACGTAAAACTTTAATTATATAGATGTGTAATTATTAATAACTCGATTCCGCGCACGAGGTGCAACAATAATAACCGCGTGTGGAAACTCAAGGTACTCTTTTTCGCGGCTCCAATATTTTGATCTCTTCGGTCTGTTCCTTTCTTTTGGTTCTTGATTAATTTACGGTCGAAAATGAGAAATTATATGTACGACGCGTTGTTTTTGTCCCGGAAAAAAAACTCATAAAGTTATTGTACATCTGATTAATTAATTATTTCAAGACAAAGCGGAGACGAAACGCGAGCTTTTTCGGCGTAAATTTTTTTCTCGCGTAGTTTACATAACTCGTGACACACCGCGAGATAGCGAGGACAATCATTGCCGCGGCGTGACTCGAAGAAGTGGGTTTCTGGAGCAGAGAAAGAGAGAGAGAGAGCCCGGGCGCTTCTCCACTTCTTTATACGCGCTCCGAAGTTCGCGAAGAAGCAAAACGATGAAACACCCATAGAGCTGCTACATGTTGTAAGTGTTACGCGCATGCAACAGGCGGTGCAACGCGTCAATTCGATATTCTCGCGACTCAGTCAGAATTTTTTTTCAAGTCTCGTACCGTTTTTTTTCGCGATCTCAATTTTTTCTTCCAATAATATAGCGATGCTTTAATAAAAAGAGGTTGTCTCTGATAACAATAGAAATTTCTCTCTCTCTTTCTCTAATTAAAACTAGAGAGATTACGAGAGACTATCCTGCAAAGAGACAAGAAATTTGTTTTCTTTCCGACACTGGAACAATGTGCGTGCGAGATCGAAATTAACTTTGAACTTTTGTCGCGGATGCTGCGCAAGTGCAGATCATCGGGGAGCGTTGCGAGAAACGCGACTCGACTGTGTGAAAAAAATCTCGGGCGATAACAGGCACGTAACAATGCAGATATATTGTATATTGTATATGTTATGTACGCGATCACGTTCGCGCTCTTACGCAAGGACTCTCGCAACCACGTGCACCGTCGATCCCGGTGCATTACGAATGGGCGATAAAAGCTCTGGTCAAGACGCCGCGCGGACATGTGCGAATATTCCCGGGGGCAGAGCCGCGGCGGCGATTCCCGACGCGCATCAAGTTGTTGCCGCTCCGTACACGACGGAGGCGCGTGACCGTTCCGCTGTCGCGAAACGGTTCGTGAAAACAGACACGACACGCGATGACGCACGTGAAGTGAGCGCGCGCGCCTATTTGCGCAAGAAATCTATGAACAGCGGTCTTCGTAACTTACGATCGACGGCTCTGTGTCTTATAAAATCCCGGGATTTCGGAGTTTCAAAGATATATTAACGATTTGGCGCGATGTAATAAGCGTATGTAATTAGCATGTAATTGCGCGCCATAAGCCCACACTGCCATTATCCGAGTGCCTTTCCTCCTCTTCTCCTCCCTTCCTTTTATCTGGATTCCGAACAATGTGAACTGAACACCGCGACCTTTGCGGAGTTACGTCTTACTCAATTCGCGCGTACACGAGCGAGCTCGGTCTAGCGAGCAAGCGAGATGTCGTAACGACAGCCGCAAACGAGCTGCATTATCGTTAACGGTAAAACTGACGACAGAAATGTTCGCCGCGCGCTGGAATCTAAAATTAATTCTTATTATCTCTCTCTTTTTCTCTTTCTCTGCTAAACCGAGTGTCGAGAAAATTCACCGTCGTAAAATCGTGGAACGTTTCCCGTGTGGACATTCCCCGCGAAGTGACGCATCATTATAAAATAGGAAAACAACACACATATAATATATATTTTAGTTTAACTTAGCGGCTCGATGAAATCAAAATATATATACATATATTTTAATATTTTTTGCTTACTGTACCGCTTAGTTTCTTCATGCGATACAGTTTTTTCGCACGCTCTAAGACGCACGTTATTTCTAAACCCTAGCGCGAATGTACCGTCTTAAAAAGAAAAAATTATTTTTACGCGACATAATAGCACTTCCATGTTACACATCTGTATACATTAGACGCGCATGAGAGAGAAAGAGAGAGGGAGAGAAAGAGAGAGAGAGAGAGCGTCGTTACATCGCCGACAATCTTATCTAAATATTTGCTTGTCATTGTGAGATTTCAAGTATCGCTCAGTCGTCTCACACCTTACGAGGTAAATTCTGATTTCGATCTTATCGGCGTTACCTAATTGAGAATTCCGATGTAGGATAAAATACCAGATGATTGGCACTTTAAAGACTTGTCAGTTTTTTGTTTCACGAGTATCAACTAAAGAACTTCAAAATAATATCGCCAAAAAAATTTAAATTAATTCTACCATAATGTGTCAAGCAATATAGACAAAAATGTTAACAACTAGAAAAAAAATCAATAAATGCCAGTCATTGGAGGGATGGTGAGTATAGACTCGTAGATTACTCTACATATGTTTTCGATCACGTATATAATGTGCACAGACGCACACGTGATATTGATAATTTATCATCGTCGTGGAGAAAAAAGAAAAATGTCTTTGTGATGATATTAATTGACATAATCTGCCTCTCTCTATCTTGTTTTTCTCGAGCTTAAATATTATAAGAAAATGTTCAAATTGTAATTAAAAATTTTATTTTGATACACACACACACACTAAATAATTTATACGAAAATAGATTAGGATTTGCATTAAATGTAAGTTTAGTAACATAGTATGTTAACGTAGTATGTAAGAGATATGTAAAACGATGGAAAAAAATGTAAAAACTTTAGACGCAAGACAAATTATAGAAACGATTTGTGCGATTCTAAAATAACAGTAACATTTATTTAGTATTTAAATTTATACATAGAGGATTTAGGATTTTTGTTGTAAATAAGATATATCAATGATTGAAAGATTATTATTATTATAAATAAGATAATATATATTAACGATTGAAAGATTATTATAATTTGGTTTTTCTGACTTGATTTTGCAGTCGTCGTTATTTATCATTTTAACATACTTGATTTTTTGCGAATTCTTGATTGAAACGTACATAAGTCTGATATTCATGATGTATGACATAACTTCTATCTGCGAAGATTCCCTTTTTTTTTGTAAATGTAAAAAATTCTTATTTGGCTTTCTTAAAATGTCAATCTCATAATGTGGGGTTTGGAAAAACTTCGCAACGTCTTGCACATGAGCACACACAAGTTAAGATTTATATACGCAAGTTTGCTTGTTCTCTTACACATAAGCGTCTTAATAAGGTTCCCATTTGCCTTTTAACTTTTTATTCAAATTAGGATTTTCCTCTTTACTCATGTATCTGAAAAAATGGGTTTTATAAAGATTATTAAATTCAAGTATTTGAGTTATATAAATATACGTACAAAGAAATATATATATATGTAAACATATATAATTAATAACAAAAGACTTACTTAGGTATAAATCTGAAACCGAGTATTGTACGGTTTCTATCCGAACTATAATTGCACGCTATGTGACCATATCTGCATGGCCAATTGTTTAGATTAAAACGGTAATCGATCAGGGTTTCTTTCACTATTCCTTCCAAATCTGTTTCATATTTTTTAAGTCGTTCTTCGACCGTTGTTTTACGTACGTTAGTTAATAAAAACTCGTGCTCTCTGTACTTTTCTCGTATCATATATCTCGGCATTTGCTTTTTCAGTTGTTCACCACGGTCCTCATCTTCCTTGTAGACAGTGCCGTCGGGATTTAATAAGTCGGGCAGATCTTTATCACTCGATGTCCTATCAAATACTCCTTGCCACTCCAGGACTGTAAGAAAAATCTAAGTTAAAAAAAAAAGAAAATACACATATACGCACGTAATAATTAGAAGAACGCTTCAATATAAAAAAATATAAGATATATATAAAAAAACCGGGATAAGCTGAATTTCGACTTCAATTCGAATAATATACGAATAAGTTTTTATTGAGAGGCAACTTTTGCGTTCACTCTAAAAATAAGTTTAGAAAGTTCTTATTGCACTACAAATAAAATAATTGCACAATCTCAAATTTGTCAAACTGAACAAATAGTTTTGTTTGTTTTTACATGGGTCTTTGATTAAGCCCGGCGCCGTGTTGCCTTCATAGTCTCTTTCATTGCTATATAACACATCGCATTTTATACATGCGACCAAGCAATCGCATGATGATTGGAGTGGATACGGACATGAAGCAAAGTCTCCTGCAAAGTAAAAAATTTTATGGTAAAGACGATGAACTCGAAAATTCAGTAAAAAATTGATTAAATCTACTCATGTCTGAACGTAGTGAGTAAAAAAAAAAAAGAAAAAACTGAATAGTAGGAGTCAAATTTGTGAAGATAAACAAAGAACTACAATTAAAGACAGAGCATTTAAACCGAACGTTTAAACGTTTGATTTATGGCATCAACAAAGACTTGTGACATGTGTACTTCTTATATATCCTTGCGCTAGAATATTTTCCTCTGGTTCTAGTTTGTATAGTTTCACTAGTTTTTCGTACATATCCTTGTTACATCGCTCGCAATCTAAAAAGAAACACGTATTAATTGAAGCGTCGCGTGCATAACGTAACCGCGATCGAAATTAATTTTTATGTACTTCAAATATAAAATAGCTAAACTCGCGTGGTAATTGAATTTCAGAAGCAAATAACAGCAAGAGATGAATTTTGATATGATGCAATTACGGAATACACGTGAGTGTGCATGTGTCTACGAGAGAGAGAGAGAGAGAAAGAAAGAGTAACGAACCCTTCGTTTTCTTTTCACTATCCTTCTTCATACAATCGTAATATTTCTTGATATCATCTGGCATCGAGTAGTCGAACCAAATGTTGTTAAGTTTATTGAATGTCTTTTCGGGTATTAAACCGTAGTCTAAGCCTTTTAGGTAAGCATTTCTTTTTGCTCTCTCTGCCAACACGTGCCTCGGGTCAATTTGATCTGAAATAAAAATTTTGTACATAACAATTGAACGACGTGATCTTTTAAAAAAAATGCTATAGTCAACAGCTATAGTCACGTTCAATCATTGAAAATAAATAAAACGATATGATGCGCGTGAATATAATTGTCAGTTAAAAAGGATATAAACTGCACATATGTAAAGATAGGATTGTCTACTGTTTTTCGAATTACGATATAGAAAGTTTTTAGATAAGTTCGAGCTTTAGGCTTTCTTCATACGCTTGATTTTAAATATCTTTTATAAGATTCTCATACAACTCTAATATCTGCAATAAAAATATCTGAAATAAAAATTGTAAATACATAATAGTCGGACGATTTAAGTGATCTTCAGCTTTATCAAAACGCACTAGCTTACATGTGTCTGATTAGTGAAAATAAATAAAACGAATATTTGTCGGTTAAAAAGGATATAAACTACACACATGTAAATAGAAACATTATTTTTACTAACAAATAAGTAAAATTATTTTTACTGTTCCCGAATTATTCAAATCTATTTGACGAAGCATCTTTAGACAATAATCACGCAATTTCAAACTTCATTTTGAAGCAGTGTTAATTCTCCTGGTTTTTAATTTAGATCTCTCTAAATTAAAAAAAAATAAAAATAAAATGAAAATTGCACAAAATATAATTGAACGAAATAATCTTGAACTTTAATAAGATGCGACAGCTAAGATCAAGTCCGGTTGTTGAAAGAAACATAAAAACGATATAGATACAAATAATTATCAATTAAAAAAGATATGCAATTAGAAACTTAATGTTTGTTGAAGTCTGAGTAAAGTGTTATAATATTGAAATATTATAACACTAAAATATCTGAAGAAATATCTGTTGAACAATTTTGAGCTTACTTGGACGTAATGGTGCAATATTATCTACGTCTGACTCTTCCGCTTGTGAATCTGTTAATATTGATGCGGTCTCTTCATCATTCTCTGAAATAAAAAGTATATATGATAATAATTAGTCAAGATAAGCTTTGTCAAAACGAAACAGCTAAAATCAAGTTCTAATTCTTGAAGGTAAATAAAACGATATAAACGCAAATAATTAACGATTAAAAGAGATATATGTAATTAGAAACGTAATGTTTGTTGAAGTCTGAAGTGTTATAATACTGACATATCTATTACACAATTTCGAGCTCACCTGAAGTGGGTGGCCTATCTTCCATTTTTGACTGTTGTGACGAGGTACCTTCAGATTTTTCTGAGAAATAAAAAGTATATAATAACAATTAGTCGAGATAAGCTTAAGTTTTGTATC